>VMDR010013143.1:0-25434 GCA_007922815.1 Macrotus californicus | reverse complement strand
TTCTCTTTGGCCAACTTTTTCTGTAAAAGAATACAGATTTTTATAACTTAATTTTTAGAATAAAAGCTTCTATGTGAACCTGAATATATACTCACATTTATTCACTTTGTGACTGGAGCACTAATTGACACAAAAGTGCAGCACTACATTTCCAGGTAATGGCCACTTTGTTAAAGATGTCAACTTCTACTTAATTAAAATTAATTCATGTACCATAATTAAGAGTGATACTACATTCAGCCACTTTTCCTGCTTCACTCAAGTTCATCACAATCACAGTTAAGTTTGAACAATAAAGCGTGTATTTGGAGGGGAAACTAAGAAACTCTTTGACTTCCAGGAGAAGCTCTCCCTCTTGCCATCTCCAAACGCTGAAATATGAAGCTGTCTAAATTTGCAAACAGCTTTTATATGTTACGGCCCTGTACTGAAAACTACTTGCAGGCCATTTCTCTTCTTTACCACTGTGTTCCCTAGTCATTTGGATCAGACTTGAAATTGTGGCTGTGAGTGTGTACATGTGTGCCAGCCTGGAGGCAGTACTTCCGGGGTGCCACTGACCTTTCAGAGCTGCAGCGGCTTTGGGCTTAGTGGCCTCTTGATCCCCAACACGGAAGCCCAGCATCTCCACTCTCACCTGCTCCTCCATAGATTCCCCGGCCAGCACAACCTCAGCCAGTGAACTCCAGCTCAGCCTCACCTCTAGAATTCAAATCACACCACTTTCTACTAAGCTTTTTTTTTTTCACTAAATAAAGATACTTCCATCTAAAGAGCAATGCCCTCCTGCCTCTTCAGTCAGAATATGCTAAACAACACTTAACAGAGATTGTTTTTATTTTGTTTTTTGGAGCTTGTTGGCCAGGTTGCCCACCACTTCTGGGCACCTGTGCTTCCTCTGTGGGCTGCTCAGCAGGCTGCAGGGTGCCCCCTGCCCCTCTTCTCTCCTTCACACCCAAGGAAGGGCTGAGCTGGTGGGATTGTGGAGTTCAGAGAGAGGAAACTGAAGTCTCCATTCACCTACTCTTGGTCTTCTTATGTTGAAAATTTAGATTCTCCAGAAAAAAGACACCACTCTCACGCCTGTGAATCATTTCTAGGTCTTTACGTGCAGAGAGAAACTGCAGGAAGGGATGACACTGCGAATTCCTTCCAGATGTGGGCTGCTCCCAGCTAGCACTTCATTCCTCAGGTTAGAGTCTGTCGCCCACGTCTACCTGGCTACCAATGTGTACAGGTAGCAGCTCTCATGGATGAAAACATCTTTTCTTTCACCAAGCAGACGCCATATACACACACATGTGCACACACAAAGGTCTCACATACCCCACAGACATACATACACACTTTACATATACACTCACCACACACATTGCATACACACACACTTTACATACTTCACGCACCACACAGCACACCCATGCACATGCACACACACACACACACACACACACACACACAGGCTTTCTTTGAGACAAGTAGATTTTAAAGATAGGAGTTGTAATATTGAACCGGTATCATTTTCTCTTTCTCCATAAATTAAAATCATTTCAATTAATGATTGAGTCAAAGGTTTACACCTGCCCATACATAAATCATTTACAAAACTCATTGTCATTAGAAGTCTCTTACAAGACATTCATCTTTTGGCAATGTTTGCTTGCTTGGTTTAATTGAGGTGTTAGGCAAATTAGAAGTGACATCATCAGGGAGAAATGGGTGAGTGGTTGGAAGTGGGTCAAGGCTTCCTCACAGGGAGAGCTGAAGGAGTGCCTGAAGGCATCGTCCTATTAATTTATTAAAGGTTTATGTGTTTCATACAATTAAAAGAAATCTTGACTGGTGAGCCTCCAAACCCCAGCAGGAGCCTTCTCTGGCAGGGTGAAGTCCACAGTACTCTACAAACAGCAGTGTAAATAAAGACAAGGACGTTCAAAAAACTGTGGTTAATCTTACCCATTTTTCTGCAGAGTTCTTGGAAGGTCATTTTCTCAGGCTCAGTTTTAATTGCGTTATTTGTATATGTTATTTATATAGCTTATGTTTATGTCTCAGAAAGGGAAATCACTCTTCATGTCACTTTCTTATGTTTCTAAGGTTTATATTAAGCCACAAACTGTATAACCTAAGAATGAAATAAACTTGCTTCCCACCACAAATGCCAAACTTGATAGCACCTGATGGGTGAGCTCAGTGTTGTCACTGCCTAAAAGCCTTACTACTTGATGTGAAAGACAGAGTGCTCAGGACTCCCGAGGATACGCGATGTCAGAGTGCACTCTGACCCACGTCAGTGCCAAGTGAGCAGGGCCCCCTGAGCTGAGACTTGGAAGCCGTGGAGCCTCTAGAGGGTGGAGAGGGCCATGTGAATCTGCTACTGGCTACCAAGAGAGGCTGCTTCTGTTTTGCCAAGTAGATGTAAGTTACTAGAGCTAAGTGCTGGAACCCACAGCCAAGCTCTAGAGGCAGGGACTCGGCACAGTCATGGCTGACGTATGGAAAGTAACCATGCAGGTGGGCGGCCAGTGTACCGGCAGGGAGGTTGTGCAGGTGTGGTGCCCAAGGCAGCACTCCCTGACACCTCTTCCCTTTCTCAAACCATCTGCGCTGTTAGGAATCTCTGCAGCTTCTGTGTTCCAAGACGTCACCAGAAAACACGTCTGATGCTTCTGTTGCAGCTTATCTCTGTGCTGATCTGAATCCATAAATAAACTGCATTTCTGCCTCCGGGTCCAGGATAGCTGCCCAGAGACAAACCCTGAAGCATGTGAAGGCAACATCCTGCTCCGCAAGCCAAGAGTCGGGCAGGGCTCGCACAGGGCTCAGTTGTGGGCGTTTCCTCCAGTGTGGGTGCTGCTTTCACTAGAGAGGGGTCTGCAAATCCCAGTGTGCACATCGGGGCTGAAGTTTGCAATGGCAGGGCCCGAGCCTCATCGAAGCCACCCTCCCTTGGAATCATGGCTGAGACATCTCCCAGTCTCTGAAAGTTCAATGGTCTCTGTCCTACCCTGAAAAAAGTCTCTGAAAATGGGAGGGTTCATGGGGGGAGACTTCAACATCCAGACCCTCATCACCAAAACACAGCAGCTGTCATCTCCACTCAGTCAACGGCATTGCCTTCCCTGGTGCTCAGACCCAAAGCTTTATGGTTTCTTCCCTTCCTCCTGCTTACTGCCAATATTCAACCCAACAGTCAATTTTAGCTTGAAACCCATCTCTACCAACTACCTTCTCGTCCCCCCCCCACCTTGGTCTAAGCCATGCTACCTTTTTCTTGGATCCCTACAGCTACCCCTGGATGGTCCTCCTTGGGCCCACTCTTATCCCCCTATTGTTCTTCACCATCTTCTGAGTGACTTTTGACCCAGACCATGTCTCCTAACTGGCTGTCACCTTAATCTGAAACCACTGAGATCCTGAGCAGTCATCCAGCCACATGGTGCCTGGGGTTGCGACCTATGGAAACTGCCTGGTCATAAATTAATGCTGCTTTAATCTGCTAAGTGTGTGATAATTTGTTTCTCAGCCATAGATAAGGAAAACATATGTAAAACCCTGACTGTGGCTGGAACCCCAGAGATATCCCCATGGTCCTGGGTTAAATATTCTGCAATTAGGACAAAGTCGCTCCAAGCAGCATTCTATAATTTGAAGGTTATCTTCAAATTAGCTTTTTGCCTCTATTGTTTGTAAGTCTGACACAATCTACAGAAAAATCTCCCCATGGCAGAATAAAATGTTTTGGGGGTGTGTGTGTGAGTGTGTGTTTGTAACGTCTAATAATCTGAAAGGCTCAGGATAATGCTGCATTGCTCAAGCTAATTTTTTCGGTGACTCATTTAAAAACTAAATGGAAATCCTAGAAGGATTAATGAGTTCATACGTGTTTCATGTCTTGAGATACGCATTAAGTAGGAGCAAATATTATTAAAATGAGAACTATACTGTGATTGTTCATAAGGCTTGTAACTACATATATTTTGACACTTTGAACATCTGACTAGCTGGGGAATCTTCCAAGGGCACATACTCCAATTGAATTGCCTAAATACTTCCAGTTGTGATCCAGCATGAGCTTGAGACAAACACATGGAGGGGATGTCGCAGACTACGATAGGTTTCCATCACTCTGCCGGGTCCCTGTGACACTCCTTTGACAGCACTTGGCGTCTTCCACTGACTTTGCTCTTTCACAAGAGCTGTTGTGAATGTGTCTGTGGAGAGGGCAGTGATCCCTTTGATTCTTATTTATTGTGTCTTTTACAAGAGTCTTTTTCCTTTCGGTTATTGAAATGAAATATTAATCGTCCGTCTGTGAGGGTATTCCACATGTGTCCTGCTTTGGTGGCATCTTTCCTAGTTAGTGCTTGACCCGCAGTTAGTTGACATTTGCTCTGCCAGCCCGACGTGCCTGTGAGCTCCCACAGCAGACGTGGGTGCGGAGGCAGGTGTCAGTCTGTCTGCAGCACCTTGCTCAGGGAGACTTACCCCTCAGAAGAGAACAGACATGGGCTGGAGAGGACAGTGCGGGCACTGATGTGGTTTACTCACCTCAGTGGAAAAAAAAAGATAAAATTTGAGGTTCCTAATGAGATGATAACTAAAAAGGAGCTCATTCTTTTGGAAAGTACGGAGTTGATGCTCATTACCAACGTGTGGGCGGTGCAATATGTGTATTTGTGTTTGTACATTTGGGTGGGGTATCACTTAATCCTGTAATGGGGCTTAATCTGTCCCCTGATTTGCTGCCAGCAAGACTCTCATTTCCCTTCCATGAGCTCATGCTCACAGGACACATACCTAAGTATTTTATTAAGCACTTTCTTAGGGATTCTACCACACTGAAAATTTTAAGTGCTTTTAACTTTAAAAGTTTTCTCTCTCCATATGTCTTTGACATACATATCCTGTTCAGAATATAGGGTGATACCTTCTCTTTCTTGGCCAGGTATTTCCGAACCAGCCACACCCTTCCAAATTTAAGCTATAGGGGTGCACGGTATCTCCCCAGATCTCTGATGACAATCAGACATGCTTTCCACATCAGGCATGACTGCAAGTTCTTCCTGTTCGTTAATTAGACTTCAATTTGTCCTCTGTGCCAATTTTCAAACCTCCTACGTTCCTTACCCACCCTTTTTTTCTTCCCATCAATCAACTATTCTCCAGATTTAATTAAAAGCTTATAAAGTTTGCAGAACATTGTGTGTGTGCTGAGAGACACAGGTCGGGGGGAGATGAGAGAGAGAAAGAGACAGGAGAGAGAGAGAAAACTCAAGTCAAATTAAGGCATAAGAATCATCCATGACCACAAAACCTTTTTTGTAAACAATATAGTGATAAAAAATAACATGGTGCATCTGATTACAATTTAAATACATTATCAATTATATGACACCAGAAATCCACAAACCATGACTTCCTAAGAGGCACCTCCAAAAGTCTGGCTTTTCCCGAACAACAGGGAGAGGTGGTGAATACAAATCTCTCCTTCAAGCTGCAGGGCAAACTCAGAAAACTGATCTTGTCTTTTAATCGGTTGATGTAAGCCAATTTATGAAGAAAGAATTTCACAACCTCTGCCACTAAAGAAGCTGTAAGCCAGCTAGCTAGAGTTGGAGGGAGGCTGTGCCCCGGGAGGCGCGTCCGGGCGCGTCCTGGCTGCGAACCTGGCTCAGGCCCTGCGCCCCCGGACCGTTGGGCAATGCAGGTGGGAGCCACGCTGCTTTTCCCAGGGTAACCAGAGAGCTGCCCCAACCAGGGCCCTGGGAAAGCACGGGCCCACAGATGATCGCAGCACTTCGCTTCTTCAATTGTTTACGGCAACTTCCTTTTTGTAAACAGGAATGCCTACTTCAAAGTTTTAGTTTGAGAAAAGCACCGCACAGGTCCAGAAAAGAGCAAAGGTGAAGTTTAGAATCAGTGGATTCAAGAATGAATATGCCAATTCTAGAAATGTATTCACATTTTTTAGAGAAATGGAAATATTTCATAATTGTGATTAAATGTAAGAATCGTTTCAAGTAAGAAACTGCAGTTTAAGAGTCACAATGGAGACTTAAGAGCTGTCCTATGATGTCACATTCATTAAAAATTTTTATGTACAAAAGCATCCTGTGTAGCAGAGCCAATTTCTTTTTCTGCCCTTATTCTCTCTTTTTTGTGTGTGAACTCCTCCTCAGTCCAACACATGCACACGCACACGCACACACAGGCCAGTTCCTCTCCATTCACTTGAGTACCTCTGGAGCCACCTGCAGGGACCGCGTGTCCCTGAGTCTGGGCACAGACAGCTGGTCCTGAGACGCCCCATAACCGGCTGCATCATGCAGAGCCTTCGCTGCCGTTGGAAATGGGAAGTCAGAGATTCCTATCCAGCTTGGTTGTCCTTCTGAAAGCATGAATGGTGCGTGTAAGATTTGTGGACGGCATCTGTTTTCTCCGCGGTGCCCCAGAAATCCAGAGAGGTGACCTGCAACAAAAGACAGACATTCAGATGCAATGGAGATCAGAGGTGGAAGCAGATGCTGACAACACCCCACCCTGGTTCCAGGGCCCCCCTCTTCTGAATTCCGCAGGACATGCAGCCTCTTTTGAAAAACTCTTCTATTGCTTTAAGTCAAGTCACATTGGATTTTCCTCACTCACAGGCAAAGGAATTTTCACTAAAACCACAAGAAGAAATGCAGCAGCATGTTCATGGTGGGTACACTCTGAACACCCACGTAATGGAATTGAGGTGGCTTTTTATTTTTTTCTTAGTTTTCATTGCAAAAGATCTTCTTGAAGTTTTCATTTGTCTTATTTTTACAGTTTTGAAAAAGTTTAAGAAAAATGAAATCAGAAAAACTCTTTTCTAAAGAAAAAAACAAAAAGAAAAAATAGAGATTTTAAAGCCATTGAATAAACTGGCTGTCTAGTTTGTATCTTATAACACTCATTATTTTTAATCATAATTATTTTCCATAAGTAACCAGACAAAACAATTAGTATTACACAGGACAGATAACATTTACCTAAGAAGATATAATCCAAAAATTGCTTAAGAGTATTCTTAAGCTTGAGGTGCATCTGTCCTAGAAATAAGTTGACATAGAATAAGATATTTCCTAATAGAAGCAAGGTGCTGGTGTTTTATGAGCAGACAACTTGAAAGATCATTCTGAAAGGTCATTTCCTGCAAGAATCACTCCAGAGCCAGGCCTACATCCAGTTCTTTCAGGACTTTTGCATGTTTTTCAGAGCTTGGCGTGGTCCAAGGATGCAGAGGCTGACTCCTTTGGGGAGATTGCAAGGAGTTTATGATCTCAGGGGAGGACAAAATTGCTACTGTGTATTCAAAATGCAAGAAGGTTGCCTTCTTTTTCTCAGGTGTATGTGTTCGGAGAAACACAGATGCTCTGCAGATTTAGAGGTAAGAGTGCCATCTACTGAATCAAAGACCTCATTTCCAGCAGCCCCATAGCTGATCCTGGGAGACCGCCCACCCAGGAGAGGACAGAGAAGCTAGGGGCACAGAACGAAGACAGCGGGCCAGCCGGTGGCCAAGACAGTGTTTGCAGGCAGAAAGGAACACTCTGAAGCAGAGGGCTGTTACCTGCTAGGTCAAAAAACTAGAGAAGCTGTACAGATGCAGTCACCTGGGAGAGGGGAGCAGTCAGGAGCATTCTGGGCCTGAGAGCCTGAGAGCGATGTGGAGGGTGCAGCCTGACGGCCCATCTGCACACAGTGCAGACAGGAAGACACCCTACAGTCAGGCCAGGGAAACAGCTGGACTGCCCTTGTCGTGGACTAAGCAGGACCACTTGGACAACTGAGGTTCCAACTCCACTCTGGCTGTGTGTATTTGTGTGCACAGTCCTGCACACTAAGAGAAGCATTTTCCCTTAGTTTCTCTATGGGCATGTCATGGGTGATAATGACACACTGTTCATCTCCCTCACATCAAGATGGTGGGGAGTAATTTGCTAATGTTTTAAAGAGTCTTTGAAGATACTAAGTGCTACTATTATAATTGCTACAAAAGTTCCCGAAAGAACATAGAGAAGCCTGAAGTCCATTTGTCTCACTTTCATTTACATAGTGGAGTACCCACCATCTGTAACTTGTCCAGCTGTATTCAATCGGAGATTGCAACGTCCCGTCACAGACCACAGGATGCAGTGGACATGGCTCTCTCAGTGGGTCATCTGTTTGGACTGTGGGTTGCTTTCAAGTATGTGTCCACAACCAGAGGGTTCTGGGGTATCCTTGAAGGGGTTGCCTATTATAGACCTCCCAGATTTTCTGGGAGTTAGAACCGAGTTAATAGGATAGAGTTAATAAAATTGCGTGTGTACTACTTGGAGAAATAGTCCCAAATTCCAACTGGAAATGAACGAGAAGCCCTCTCCCCATGTTGGAGATGCTCAGCAGAGACAGAAGCTGAAGTACTATCCTCGTGCTTCCAACTTGGGACGGGCACCACCTCAGGGCAGAGTGTGGCCTGGGGAGCCTGGAGGAGCACTATCAAGGGATAGAGCCACCCCAGCTTCCTCTGCCACAGGAGGCTGAAGCCACAGTCACTCAAATGAGAATATGGGACTAGGACCCTGTCCATAGCCACAGTTTGACGGGACTGCAGTTACCTTTTGGCACCACTTTTTGCCTCACCTGAGTGAACCCATGGGCATGGTGTCATAAAAATGGAGACATGGTCATTTGATGGTAGAAGGGTAGCCTGTTGGACTTTATAGTCTGGCTGTGAACTGTCTTCCCAGGCTTGTCTCCCCGTTCACCTGAGTGTCCAGGGCTAGAGTTGGCCTCAGCCTCTGATGTGTGGTGAGGGCTTAGTGTGCTCAGAGTGGGTTAAATGACCAACTATTATTTCCCTCAGAGTTCTCAAGTCTAGATGCCCAATATTGAGATACCGGTAGTGTGGATTTCTCCTGAAGCCTGTGTTCTTGACTTCTAAACGACTTTCTCCCTGTGTCCTTATACGGGTCATCCTTCTGTGTGTTATGTCCTAGCCTTCTCTTCTTATAAGGACATCAGTCGTATTGAATTAGGGTTCATCCAAATGAGCTCACTTCTTTAAAGACAATGTGTTCTGAGGGCCTGGGAGTCAGGACTTTCACACGCAAATGTTAAACATTTACATGCAAATGTTAAAGTCCTAACTCAGCATTGCAGGCAAGACAGCAAAGTAAAGCGGGACAGCTGTAGTTTTATTATCCCATTAGCAGCAGAATAGGACAGAGGTTCTAAGTTATTCCTCCAGGTAAAGGAACTAAATAAGAAAAAGATAATTTTTTGCATCACCAAATTCTCATTACATTTTCTTGGATGTTTTATCGCTAAATTCTTTTTCTGTGTGGTGATATTCTGATTTAAGAAGAGCAACAACGAGCGGTGCAGCTGAGAACACACTTAAGCTGCTATAAATATCTTGGTGAATATTTTCCTTTCCAAATTATTTTGGTGTTAGTTGATGTGTGCATTTTATAGCTCACTGAGTCTTCAGAGAGATGGAGGCTCATCAGGGAAGGTGGTGCTGAAGCACTTGAAATGGTCGAACCGTCATCCTTGGTAAAATACGAGAGTCACTTCAAACTTTCCAGAAGTAAACATGTGCTTCAGCCCCTCTGTCTCTGATGCAGCGACTCTGTCACCTATAAAAGTATACAAGTCAGTTATGAGCCAAATAATTTAGTAAGTAAATTATTAACTAATAAAATAGCTTTCCCCCCATAGTCTGCTACTTGGAACAGTTTATCACACCAAAGCAAAGTGAATGCTTAGTGTTCCAAAAACAGGTAAAAAATCACTGAGACTTGTGCACAAAATTGTATTGAGAAAACGTCCAAGTAGATAAAATGCAAACGTTGGGAATCACATGCATCACGTAAGAAGTCTCCTCTCTGGTTGGGCTCTCCACTACCACCCATCCGTTCTTTGGAGGGTCAGTGGATAAGTGGAATTAACGCATCTGTGGGAACTCACAGCCAGCAAGGTGGCAATCAAAAATGTGTATTGTACTGTTGAGGGGGTATTGTACCTCATTTTGGGGAAAGGAATTTGAATAATCTGAAAATTCAGGGGGCCTTACTTTCTCTTGAACTGTTCTGGAGAATATGTAGCGAGAACTGGTCAGAGCCAGGGGCACAGGCTGGACCTGGGCCTCTTGGGGTGGGTGGGAAGGGTCTTTCTGCCAGGTGGGGGAGGGTGTTCTAGGAAAGCACAGCTGGGATCTGAAGAAAAGCTGTCCCTAGAGAGGGCAGAGGCAGGAAGAAGCAGGCTTCTGCTCAGGGGTCCTTACAGAGATGGGCTTACAGAGATCCCACCAGGTGGGCACTGAACCAAAAAAGTGACCCCACTTCTCTTAGAGGGAAACAAAAGTCTGGTGCTGGGACAGTTGGGGCCATTTTGATTTGACACACCGCATATATTTTTAATACATAATGTACATTTTGGTGAAATATTTTTGATTGTTCATTGAATTTTTCTTTAACATATTATTTTTAAAGAAAAAGAAGGCTTTGGGGCTCCCATCACCACGATAGCCTCCTTCACGTCTTCGTCCTGGGATCACCAGACTCCCTCCTCTGGGTCCCCCTTCCCCTTCCCCCTGTAGTTGTCTCCAGTCCCTTCTCCATACAGCTGTTGTTGCTATTTAAACTCATACTTATCGAGGCCCAGGGTATGTGCAATAAAATCCACCCACCTTAAGTGCACAGACTGGTGAGTTGTGACAAATGTATACGGCCGGCCATGTAACAACCACCACAATAAAGACTGGGGGCATTTCCATCACCTCAAAGAACTTTTCAGTCAATCTCCCTGTCATGCACCACTGACCTCGCCATCACCCCTTTACCTCCAGCAGAGTGTTACACACAGCTGCTTCTCCTGTTCCATCACGTGACTTTGTCCCATTTTGTTTTTCCATCCCCCAGATGCGCATCGGGGTTGTTTCCTGCTTTCAGCGATTAAAGAGGAGGCTGCTGTGAGGACCCATGTCGGGATCTTTGCGTGGACACGTTTTCGTTTCCCTGAGCTCCGCTGCTACAGAGGAGCAGGGCTCCTGCCTCCCGTGGCAGGTGTGCGCTGATCTCTGTAGGAAACCACCAACCACCTTCTAGTGTGGCCGTGCCACATTGTGTCCCAGCAGCAACTGAGGAGGAGTGCCAGTCGTCCCACAGCTTCACCAGCATTTGATATGATTAGACTTTTTAATTTTTTGACATTCTAAAGTGATTTTGGTTTTTGTTTCCCTGATGATGAATAGAGTTGAGCCTTTTGCAGGGAGAGAGGGGTATTTGTTTTTTAACTATTCACATGTATTTTGTTTAGGGTTTCTGCATATATTTTAATGTTATTTTAATCTTATTGTTGAGCTATAAGAGTATTTCATTGAAGGGGCAAGATTTTTAAAATAAGATATATGTTTTATAAATATTTTCTTCCAGGATAAAGGTTTTTTTTGCCTTTTTTCTCAAAATGTCTTTGGAAAAGCAAAATTTTAAAATTTTAATGAAATCTAATTGTTGGTGCTTTAAAGAAATCAGAGTTCAAGCTTTTGATGTACTAAGAACTCTTTGGAACTCAAGGTAATAAATATTTTCTCCTAAAATATATTATAGAAGATTTATAATATTAGCTCTTATGTTTAGGTCTATGATTTGAGATCATTTTTGTGTATGATGTTAACCAAGGATTCAAATCCTTTGCTTTTCATTTGCATATGAACATCCACTATTTCCCGCACCCTTTGTTGAAACCCTTTCTCTGTTGACTTGCCTTGAGGTGGGAGAGCGACTGCGGGAGGTGAGCAGGGCAGGGCAGGGGAGAGCATGGGGACAGGACGAGGACACCTGTAGCCAAACAATGTCAAAAGAGAAAGTCAGTGGCCTGTATGTGTGTTTTTCGACTTGTGAATATGTTCCTTTGATATTCAAATATATTTTATGCTACTACCACACTTTTTTAATTACTGTAACTTTGTATAAATCTTAAAACTGTAGAAGTTCCCCATTTTTTATTCTTCTCTCTTAATTTTGAGTTAGATATTGTAGGGCTATTGCATTTCCATATAAAGTTTTTTGCAAACTTTATTAAATTTACTCCTAAGTATTTCATGTATTTTATGCTACTGTGAAGAATATTTTAAAACATTTTACATTACTGATTAATCGTAGTCTGAGTATAAAAGTACAATAGATTTTTATACACTGCCCTACCCCAGTAATTGTATAATTTCTTTCTCTTATACTTGAAAATTTTCAGCAGTTTTATTTATTATTGACCAAAGTTGAAAACCACCAAGATGTCCTTCAGTAGGTGAAGGGATAAACAAACCGTAATACATATATACAGTGGACTATTATTCATTGCTGTAAAATCAATATGTATATACTAATATTTAAATATAAATACATTCTGATAGTGAATAACCTATAATGTGTACTACTAAGTGAAAAAAACAGTCTAAGAGGGGGCTACATACTATATGATTCCAACTGTATGACATTCTGGAAAAGGAGAAGCGATGGAGATGTAAAAACATCAGTGGTTTCCAGGGGGTAGGGGCAAGGGGGAGGGGTGAGTGAGTATAGCGTGGAAGGTTTCCTGGGCAGTGAAACTACTCTGTGTGATGTGATAATAGTGGATACAAGATGTTATGCATTTATCAAGACCCTTAGAGAGACTCTCAGGTAACCAGTAACCTATGGAATTCAGCTAATAATAATGTATCAGTATTTGTTCATCATTTGTAACAAATCACCACATTAATGCCAGATGTTAACAGTAGGGAGAATGTGTGGGGGGCATAAGAGAAACCTCTACTTTCTGTGCAACTTTTCTGTAAACCTAAAGGCTATCTTATTTTAAAGGCTATTTCTGTAAAATAGCCTTTAAAATAAAAATAACAGAAACTATGCTTTCCTGAGACAATTAGCTTGGGCCATGCATTTCCTTAGCCCACTAGGGAAAAAACCTCTAAGCTTCTCCTTCTGGGCTTTAGAGGTCATTTATTATTCCGTCAACAGCCACTCCATGAGAGTGGACAGAGCCACGCACTATTCAACATCCCGGAGATACATCAGTAAACACAGTGGTTCAGTACCTGTCTCCAGAGGCTTACACGTGGTGGGAGAAGACACATACATAAACCAATCATTAGAATCATTTCAGATGGTGATGATCAAGGTGAAGGAAACTTTAACATAAAAGAATGTTAGTAGGAGACTGAGTGATGGAGGTAGGAACTGGGGGATCAACCTTAGGTAGGGTGATCCCGGGTGACCTCCCTGGGAAGGTGTCTCTTAAACTGAGCCTCAACTATTGAGAAAGACACTGCAGGGGGCAGGTGCACTTGGCAGGAGGAACTGTAGGGTTAGAGCCCTGAGATGAGAAGGTGTCTGGAATGACTGAGGCTTCAAAAGACACTCAGCTAGAATCACAGAGACTGAGAGAGCCAGCTGCAGAAGAGGCTGGGGCAGTGAGTGGGCATTGGGTCCCACTGAGGCTTATTCCTGTGCTGGGAAACAGCCAGAAGAAAGAGGTTGTCCTGCTTATCAGGTTGGGAAGCTCATTTTGTGGATTGTTTCAAACTTTCTCCATACCTGATCAAGTCGTTTATAAGTATGGACTTTTGTCCCCTCCCTTCCACTCTGTGTGTTTTTTTTTTTTATTTATCCCTACTTTGCTAAGAGTTTTTGTCATAAATGATTGTCAAATTTTGTCAAAGGCTCTTTCTTCATCTATCGATATGATCATGTATTTTTTTCATTGTTAGCCTGTTACGATTAAATATATCAGCTGCCTTTCAAATGTTGAACCAATTTAGCATTCTGGGATGTATCCTCCTTGGTGGTAACATAATATCTTTTTTATAAATTGCTGGACTTGATTCAGTAATATCTATATGAATAATTTTATGACTATATTTACAGTCTGTAGTTTCCTTGTCAAGTCCTTGCCTGATTTTCTTATCAGTATACTGTAGGTCTCATAAAATGAGGTGTTAAGTGTCCTTTCCTTTTTCATTTTCTTCAAGAGTCTCTATAGAGTTGGTATTACCACTTCCTTGAATGTTGGATAGAATTCCCCAGGAAGCCATCAGCTCTTGGAGATTTCTTCCTGAAAAAGTTTTAAAGTGTGAATTTAATGTCTTTAACAGGCACAGGGCAATTTGGATCATCTTTATTCTCCAGTGGGATTTAATGCTGTGTATACTTCAAGGGCTTCGCCTACTTTCCCCAAGTTGTTCGCAGTCTTATTGACATGAAGCTGTTCATAAAACCCCTTATTTTCCTATCAGTGTCTTTAGACTGTGCAGCAGCATCCCCTTCATTTTGACCCTGGGACAGGTTCACTGAGAAAGCATCAAGGCTCAGGTACCTAGCAATCAACTGAATGGACACCCAAGCATCTTCTGGCCTTTCCTCATGTTCTTCTGTAAATGTCTGCGCCATCAGGACAGACGAGGTAGGATGATGATGCACACACTCCACTCCCCACTACACTCCTGACAGGTGTGCCTTTAAGGAGCAGGGGAATTCCCAAGTGGCTCCAGATTGCAGACACCTCCTCTTTTCAGTCACCTCTGAATTTCAGGAGCCTTGCCCCATAGTACTGTGTCTGTGTAGCTCCAAAGAAGCATTGACTGCATGTTAAAATCACAGGTAAAGAGAAGCGCCTGGAAGGTCTCCAGCTTCAAGCAAAGCACCTGAAATATGGTCAGTGCTTAGTAAATGTTCCCTGAGTGCATGAACGAATGAATGGAGAAGTGCAGAGGAGAAGGGAACTTGCTCGGGCCTGAGAAAGCTGACTCGAGACCAGAGACGTTGCACAGCCTGAGATCAGACAGCCCGGGGACCTTTTGACATCTAGTGTGTTTTTCTGTGTCCTTTGCTCAGTATAAGTAGACTATGTTCTCGTGTTTATATGGCAGTGTTCAATTCTGGGCTGCTCAGAGTAAGGGGAGTATCATCCTAACAATGAGACTGCTCAGGGCTCAAATAAACCTCATGGACAAAAGTGGGAAATGTCTCAATGGGAAAAACAAAACGAAGACTTTGATTCCCCTGTGGCTTTCTTCACATCTCTGTGAAATCATTATGAGATAAAACATATTTCTCCAATATCAGAAGAACCACATGGGATTGATAGGCTAGTGTCTAATCTTTTTACCCTCATCATTGGTGGAGAAACAGTCATAATTGTCAAGAGTCTGAATAGCAGACTTATTTTTGAGCTTGCTTTAATAAACAGTAATAACAACCTCATAAGATCAATAGCTCCTTGAGAAAGCATTCCGATGCTCAAACACTACACTAAATATTTCATGTATTATCTCTTTATCATTCTCAAAGCAATCACAAGGTGGGTATAACTTTTATTCCCTTTGTACAAACAAATCTAAACAGAACCCAGGCACTGAGAAAGATTGCAGATATCACCATGGGTTGTTGGAGAATTGGGCTGTGTACCAGCAATATTGCCTGATTCCAAAAGCCTGTACTCACCACTGTACATCAGTGTCTTGTGGGAGGAGTTAGAAATAACCTACCATCGTAAATGTTTGTCCTGTGATTCTGATGGGGTGGGGTGGGAAACAGGAAGAAGTGCCTGGAAGAGGTTCAGAGGGGTGTGATGCTTGTAAATGAGGTTGAGATGTTCATGTCCAAGGTCTGCTCACTTTCAGGTCTCTCCTTCCAGACCAGGCCATGCCTGGAGGTAATCTAGGACTGGATAAGGCTATGAGGGATGATGAGCAGTGCCACATCCTGGTGCCAGTGGAGGGATTCTCATGCCTATGTTACAAGCAATCAGAACATCTATGAATGATGACCTGTTGTTAGGCATAATGTAGTGCTATTCATTTGTCTGTTTTACTTTCTAGAATAAAGCATCAGTGACTAGGAGTAAATTTAAATGTGTTTCGGCTTCTCAGGGTGTTTTAATTTCTCATGCACTGCTGTTGACAGTGGGGGTCTTGACCTCCATAGGGCTCTCAGACTGACACAGCATCTCCTAGAGCTTTGGATTTTATTACATGCCTGAGAGTGAGAAAGGATAAAAAATCTAAACAGAAAAACCAAACCAAACCAAACCCCAGTAAACAATAAAAAACACCCCTGACACCCAAAAATTTGAGAGCTGTACTAGATTGCATGCCCTCAGACTTCAGTTGTAGGGACAGTTGATGAGCCACATGGAGTGCTGGAGAGCTGGGGTCTGGTTCTGGGGACAGGGAGGACCCCATCCTGAATTTACGATTGAAAGGACTAGCTCAAGCTGGAAGGAAGGCACCACAGGTGAATGGCATGGGGCAGGTGAGGAAGTGAGGGATAGGGCAGAGGCAGGGAAGGTATTCCTCTCAGAGGGGACAGGATGGGAGCCTGCAGAAAGGCTCACCTGGGAGGTATGGAGAAAGGGATGAAGAGAGGAGGCTGTGAATGAGGTTCCACAAGATCTGGTTGTACCTTAAGTGGGGCCTGGGGTAATGAGGGGGAAGAATTCCCACATTTGTCCTTGAGTGACTAAAAGTTGGTGGTTTTTCCTCAAATAATATTCTCATAAGATGGTTAGAGAGGAAGACATCCTGGTGAGATCCAGAGGGTGTGTGGCAGGCATCTATTCTCAGAGAAGACCTCATGGCTGCAGGCAGACTCCCAAATTGTTAATACATGCATGTGGTCCTGGGAGGGGATCAACACCAGTGAGTATGCATAGCAACCATCTTTTCTCATGGTGAAATAGTTCCCTAATCTTAATATTCTTCCATAGAGTCTATTCAGCAAATAGCATCTGGTATTTTCAGGGGTGAGAGTTGGTGGTTAGGATTAGTCTCTCTGTCAGTCTTCTGTGTGTCCCTCCTGTGCTCCCCCTCCATGGATCAGGTTGACAGTCCCATGCTCTCTGACTTCCAACAGAGTTTGGCCAATGAGAAGCCTTCCCCCACCCCATGAGACCAGAGGAGAGAGGGCAACAGGGTCAGGGGTATATTCCTGCCTCCTTTATTGCAGAGTTGCTTCTAGATGCCTTTGTGTTCTCACTGTCTCTCTCAAGGCAGATGACTCTGCAGGACCCTTGCTCTCCAGGTTTTGGGAATGCTTCCTTCCTCAGTCCATCCTTACCTATAGGTGGCAGTGCCTGGTGCCCACCCAGCCCTGGGTTACTACACTTCCCCAGGCTTTCCCTAGATCCGGCTCTCTAGATTGCCCATCAGCTCCCCTCAATGTCCTATTTGGATGGGCCATTTGTTTTCTTTTAGGAATCTGACAGGAATGATTGGCATATCTTTTTTCCTTCTATTTGCTTTCAGTCTTTCCAGTTCATTTGTGTTGTGTGTTCATTTTAATACTCTATAACTAGATTTTTAAAACATCTAACTCAAAAACTCTTTATTTTGAATAAATAATGTATAATCAGTATTGTGGTAAATTTGTTTTCACTATTTTACTCCATGTTTATAATTCTTTATGCTATTTCTCTGATCTTTTTATTTTTCTTTTTAAATAATATAGGCATATCAAATTAATATGCTGTACACTTTGAATTTATGCAATGTTATCTGTCAGATATATTTCAGTAAATAAGTAAATAGATGAATAGAGTAAAATTTAAAAGTGCCAGGGAGGGAGAATTGTCTTTACTACCTTTTATCTCTGTTAGCATGTTAAGCTGTATATTCAATTTATATTCTTTTCTTAGTTACCCTTAAAATGTTACTGAGTGCATTTGACCAGGTTGACACCAATGCACAACTTTGGGACAACACACTCACCTTAGAGTCCGTAATTTGGATCCATAATGATTAAATATTTATAAGGAGATTAGCAAACCCAGAGGAAAGGAAAAGTCGTTTCTACCAACTGCTTTGAGTTGTTTGTTAATCTCCCCTAAACGGGCACATCAGTCTGATTGAAAAGGCACCTAAAATCCACTTATTCCACAAGTAACAGAATCTGGTGTGGCCTGTGCTAGAGTGTGTCCTGGGAAAGTGTAGATGTTTACTGTGCCATCATCTGACGCTATGCCTACATGCGCGTGGATGGGAAGGGTGTGCTGACACACCATGGGACAATGTCCCCAAGGCTGTGAAGTGTGGTGTGCATTTGCTGAAAAGGGAGGGGTTCAGGCCCAATTATGCACACACAGGCTCCTGGGGACAGAGTCCCAGTAGGCCTTCACTGCACTGCACCCTCCCCTGTACTCAGACCAGAGCAGATGTTTAGGCTCAGATACCAGTGAGAACACTAGGGGGATTGTTGGCAGGGCTGAAATCTGGACACTCACATTCCACTCCAGAAATAAAGCCAGGACTCACCCAAATTAGTTTCAATGGGAGTCTTGACAAATAGAAAATATGCACTTAATAGTGTACTTTTTACTGGAATTTCAATGTCTTTTATATACTAAGGATGTTATTTTGATTTTTAGGCAGGTGAAGACATAACATAAACATTTCTATGGTGTATTTATTTAACTTAAAAAATCTCATGTTTGCCTTATCAGTGAAAAAAGTTCATGGAAAAATGCAGAGGGAGGTATAGGAGACAATTCTAATCCTTCAGGACAGTCTTCCCCACATAGATGTTGTGTGTGTGGTGCACATGGTAAGGCCAGGGGGCTGTGCATGTTGCATGTTGCATGTTGTCCTGATGTGCCACTAATGGGAAGTAAGAGATTGATGTAAACATCCAATAATGATGTTCTTTTCTGAGAGTGTCACCATGGATATAACCACACAAGTGTTAAAATATTGGCTGCCCAAGTAGACATGTTCACATGAAAACAGGGACTCTGGATGTTTTTCACCCTTCTGAAGCACCATGATGTTTCAGGCCCACAGAAATAGGAGAGTGGTGACCTTCTGTACTCAGGGAAAAAGGAACTAGACAGCGATCGTGCCTCTGCTGTGCTTGCCTTAAAAAAGCATCTGCATGGCTTTGAAGAGCCCATCACCTAGTACTCATGCCCCAGCTGCAGACCCTTCATCTGTATACTTCACCAGGTTCCTCAGTTCTGCCATGGCCCTTGGCATCCTCCTCCTTCTCAGGACTAAACAGCCCCACATGGGCAGCATGACCTTGGGAGCAAGAAGTAAAGAAATACATCAGCAAGTCACAAATCGTCTTCTTTCGCTCTTGTGGCAGGTTTCAGGTCTGTTTCCAGCTACTGTTCTTATATGCAACAGAAATCCTTAATAACGACCTGGCGCCTCCCACTCATGCCTTCACACTCCCACTGACTTTTTCATCTCAGTAAAGATTCAGCCATGGCAGTCTAGATTGCTAAACACTCAGGCTCACTCTGCAGCCTGCAGCCATTCTAGAGCCCTGATTTCCATGTGGCATGGTGAGGCTGGCATAGCCCAGGTGCTGGTCACTTGCTCAAGGCACAGGCACTGAGCGAACCCTGAGTCCAGGAACCTCAGGCCTTGCTACCTTTACGTGAGCTGAGACTTTGATCTTCATCTATTGAAGGTTCCTGGCCTCAGTGCAGCAGCAGGCACACAGCGGTCTGCTTGTGCCGACAACTGTAAAGCAAAACCAACATTTCCATTGATTTTGTCTTCCCGGGCCACGTTACAGCTGCTCTGCATTTCTTAATCAGAGGTATCCAATCTTGCCCAAGCATGAGCCCTGTGTGACTTCCCTTTTCTACTGAAATCGAATTCCACTCAACAAATACGTAAAACCATTGGCTGCTTACACTCTGTACTGACAGCAAGGGCATTAGAGGAGGCACCCTTGAAAAAGAAACAGAGTCAAAGAACAGGATTTGGGGGTGAGAGTGGGTAGGGTGCTTCATTATTTAGTGTTCCATTATAGTAGAAACAAAAGAAGACAGGTATGTAGGTAGATAGATGATAGATAGATAGATAGATAGATAGATAGATAGATAGATAGATAGATAGATTTACTATAAGGAATTGGTTCAAAGGACTATGGCATCTGAAAAGTTCAAAACTCTGCTATTTGCACATTGAAGACCCAGGAGAGCTGAGGGTATGGTTCAGTCTTGTCTGAAGGCTTGAGAGTTGAAAAACTGATGCTGTAAGTCCTAGCCTGAGAGCAGGAGAAGATAGATATCTTAGCTCAACAGTCAGGCAGGATTGGATGAGGCCATCCACATTGAGTAGGGCTATTCACTTCACTCAGCTGATTCAAATGCTAACCTCACCCAGAAATACCCTTACAGACACACCCATATTAATAATGTTTGACCAAGTATCCAGGTACTCTGTGACCTGTCAAGTTGACAGATAAGATTGACTATCACAAGTAGACAGTGGGTATGGCTGACTCTCCCTGGTTGGGTAAAGTGATACAATTCTTACAGCCTTTCAGAAATGGGGCAGGATCCCTCCGCCATCTCGGAGCAGTGACTAAGACACCCTCTTCCAACCTTGTCCAAGAGCGCCCTAGGCTCAGACCGTGAACTCTACTACATTTGTGGATAACCAAGGTGAGATAGGGAGCTGATCTCATGACTTATCAAAGACCTAGCCTTGTCCCCAGTGGCTGTTGGGAGAGGTCTTTGGTCCTAAGCACTGTCTTCTTGGGAAGAGAAATGAGGGCAAGATGGGGTGGCTGCTTCACCATTCTTGGTGAGAAAAAAAGAACTGGCCTCATTTAAGGAGGGCATGTTAATGGGAGATGATAGGTGAAATCACAATCTTGAAAGTGCCCCTGTGCTGGCTTCTGTGGTTATCAGATGAAGAACATGGTTCTCCTTGAACACAGCCCCCTGTGGCATCACATAACAAAACAAAAATAGGGTTTGAATGAAGAGTGACGAACCCCATTTCAGAAGGAATTTTTCTCTCCTGGTGGGACTCACTGCCTGCCTTGGACTCAGCTCAAAGCTTGTTCATTCCAGCACATGCCCATGGACTATCTGCCTTCAACATGGAAAGTGTCTATTAAAAGAACATGCTTCCTGTCCTCTAGGAGTTTTCTTAAAAAGAGGAGAGAGCTGTAAACGTGGCATAGCGCTGGAAATCAATGGTAGCCTGCATTTCCTGTCCTTTTGAAGAGCTTTTTATAGTAAATACTTTCTCTTGCTTCAGTGAGTTTGAAATGTCATCAACTCTATCTTAGTTTTTAAACTCAAGATGCCTACCACTTGGCTGGGGAACAATATGGCTCATTAGAGTCTCTAATGAGTTTGGTGTGGAATAACAATCTTTGAGATCCTGTAACATTTCAGACTCCAACCCTAAGTAAGGTTTTTTTCCCCTTCCTGAAGAGAGGATGTGCAATACATGGGTTAAACCAGAAGTAATGATGACCTAAAAAAACGCTGCATTGGGCTGTTATTTCAGCAATGCTGTCAGGAGAGCACAGGTCACCGGGGTTGACACACAAGCATTGGCTGGGGAGCCCAAAATATCTGCTAATCAGAAGCGAGACCTGAACAAAACCATTACATCTGATGAATTCCAACCAAACCCTGGATTCTCTGTCTCCTTGTGAGGAGCACACAAACAGTTGTAGGGTTCAAGTGAAGACAGGGGACGGCCTCTCCTGTTTGCCCTGAGATGGTGTTTCACACGTTTTAGATTACGGAGCTTAAATTAGCATGTCTGATAAGGGAGACTGCATCTTTTCTTGTCGTAGGGCAGCCAGTGCCGGCTGCCGCGGCCAGGACCGTGACCTCCGAGCAGTAAGGCGAGTCGCCGCTGGAAATTATTTATCACCTGAGCAGTCATTCCGTTTCAGCTCCTGAGGTCTGTGCATCTAATTGACACAGCAATAATGGCCTATGAACTTTTGATCCAGTTAATTGTTAATGAGAGGTGTGATTAGCCAATAAAGGGCCTATTAGGTTAGCTGGTTGTCTTTCTTTCATAACAGCAGAGGTCAACATGTCGCAAAGGGAAAAATAAAAGTACAGCTGATGATCCACTCTTTTAAGTAAGCTACATGCTCTTTGGTGTTAAGTAAAGTTAAGGACAAAGTTTGGCCACCCCTGGAAACTGTTGTGTAAACACACAGACATGGTATATATTTTTAAATGTGTACTTAGGAATTTTTAAAAAATAATAATAACTCTTGTGATTATTTATGATGTTTGCCCTGTATGAACATAATTTAGAATTTACTGGCCCAATATAAACTGCAGAGTTTAATCTTATGCAATTGGCTTACTTACTTTTTCCAAAATAAAACTGAATTTATATTTTTTAGATTATAAGTGTAATATGTCCTCATTGCAACAGATCAAGAAAATCAAGGAACATATTTTAAAAAGTGAATACCACCCATAATAGCTAAAAGTGTGATTGTCAAATGTCAGACCCCAAACCCCAGGTTATGCACTGGGCACCTCCACGGGGGCGCTGTTCGCACCTTGCTCTACCTGAGTGACTCTGGAGTTGAGCTGTGCACAACCTGCACAGACCCTGATGCAGCCTGGACGTTTGTGTACACATCTTATGTGAATATGTGTAAAAATCTTATGTGACTATATATGCCTGTGTAATTCTAAAAATGGGCTCATGGTATGTGAATTCCTCATTTTCAATATGGTAAATTTTAAAATTGCTTCCCCAAAGAGATATCTTGGTAATGTTTTGAATCCTCAACAAAGAACATAAAATCTTGAAACTCCCACACTACTGTCTTGAGTTGGATGGTAGAAACTATTTCTGGAACAGTCAGGTATGTATGCGGAGACATGGTGGACCATGATGAGGAAACCAGAGCAATGCAAGGCTGTGTTCCTGCTCGGCTTGCAACAGGCAGGCTATTGTATCCCCATAAGAATCACTCTCAACTCCAGATGTCACTTCTTATGTGACATGATTGCAGTACATACAGAGAAGGTTCTGCTAAAATGTCACCTACAAAGTTTTGCATATGTGAAATTAATGCTACTTTTAGAGTCAAGACATCAAGTTGTCATTGCATCTAGTTCTACAGCTTGCTACACTCTGGTGTCCTGACTTACTAAGTGTATGACATTCCACAAGAAGCTCAACACCTTAGAGCCTCACGTTCCTTCTCCATATGAAGGGCAGGTGACTAGGGGTGAGCCTCCCAGGCAGTTTGTTCAGAGAGACTGGAACCCAGAAAGCACCCAACCAACAGTCACTGTTAGTGCTGGCCTTATTCATAACACTATTCCAGGAACAGAAATCGGATATCCACATGCTCATCTGATTTACTTTAACCAGAAGACTGAATTCCTAAATGGTAGACAAGGTGGTGTGTTGATGACACAGACAGTGGAACAAAGGGTGAAGAGTGGTACATGGAAGCTGCCAGGTATGGTCCCTGAGCTGAGTATTGGTATGGAGACTTCCATCAGCCATTGGCAGCCTGAAACGACGGTGTTTAATTATGCTTTTCCACCAGGCCAGGCTTGTCTTCAACATCAGGATGATGTATTTTGCATATGTAAAGAGTGGGTTTTCATCCTTGATTAAACCTGGTTCTGGTTGTCCAAGCCTGACAAGGCCAGGCCAGGCTGACCCAGTTCAGAGCCTTTTTCTGCCTTGTAGAGGAGGCTCTGTACCTTTTCACGGCTGGGCTGAGTAAGAGAGGGCATCTGACGTAATGGAATACCTTCACAGGAGAAGTGGAATGGTATGTCCGGGGGCATAAGTAAAGGGAGAGAGTGTGGAGAGAAGAGGCACAAAGCAGGGTAGATACAGTCCAATGGGTGCAGATAGCCCAGGCACGGTGTGATGAGTGGATGTGGTCCAGCGTCATGCCTCTTGAAGAAACCTGGCACGTGGCCACACCACAAGGTTGGGACAGGAGGACAGCAGTGGCAGAGCTCTTGGATGCCTGTGATACCTCACATGATCTAATGGTGCTGTGTATGGTTGTGGAGTTGCAGAGGGGGCTGGTGAACAGGAGGTGGTACTCAAGGATGCAGTTTCTTTGGAAGTGATATGAATGATCAGGAAGTTGATGCTGGAGGACAGTGCCAACATCTTTCTCCAAATGCCCAGGTGGCATTTTGTATCTTAGTAGTCCTCAGTCTACTCTCTAGTTGGGCACTCTACCACAAGGACCCTAAAGGGCATACAAGCTCATTTCTATCACCCCCCACCATTCCATAAGATCATTTGACCATCTTTATGCCCAAGTGCCACCTTGGACCAGAGGAGGCAGAGAAAGAAGTCTGAAAAAATGACCAGTTACTCCAGAGAGACCTGCATCCCAAAGAGATTATTAAAGGTGTTTTGATGGGGGATTTGACTAAGTAAATAATTAATAAAAACAGATCGTTTAAACCAGAAAAAGTTAAGATATTTTAGTGGGAAGTTCAGGTTTCAAACTACGTAAAATGACTTTTTCTTAGGACTTTCATCTCTCTGCTTACATCACCCTTCTCTTCTTACACGATGTCTTTTTTATCTATCAGAGAGCTTACCATGTTAATCATAGCTGTTTTCAATTCCCAGGTAATAGTTCCAACATCCCTGCCATGTTGAATATTTGATGCTTGCTCTGTCTCTTCAAATTATATCTTTTGCCTTTTATTATGCCTTGCAATTTTCTTTTTGATAGACATGGTGTACTGGGTGAAAGGAATTGCAGTAAGTAGGCCTTTACTAATGTGGTGAGGAGGTGTGGGAAAGGGCAGTGTTCTATTATCCTGTGATTAGGTGGCATGTTGTAGTGAGCCTGTGTCTCTGGGCTGTGACCTCCACATGTGTTTCTCACTTTTTGTCTCTCTCATTAGGTAAGGCGGGGCAGTTAGAATGGGCTGGATTTGGATGTTTCCCTTTTCCCATGTGCAAGTACAGGGCCAACTGGAGTTGGTATTTCCATCTCCCGGGACAGTGAGGCTCTGGTCATATCCAAGCAGGTCAGGCTCTGACTAACCAGTATCCCCTGAGGTCAGGCCTTGGTAGGAAAAAGAATGGTCCCATGTATTTCAAAGTGGCTTCTCCTCCTTTTCTGCCCCAGAAACACAAGGATATTTTTTTTTCTGATAATTCCTATATGTACATGGTCAGCCTCCTGGAGGTAAATTTCACAGTATTGTGGGATCCCCATATAATTGTTTACACTGAGCCTCCAGCAATTCCTCAAACACCATTCAGGTTTTCCTACCCAGCCTTGGCTTCTACTCCTGAGTCTCTGCTCCAGAAAGCTGTGACACTCTGCACCACCTGTCTGTTCTCCAATCTTGGGATAGCAGTTTGCCCTGTGTCCTCACCTCTCTTATGTATCCAGCAAGAGTTGTTGATTTTTCAGTCTGTTCAGCCGTTCACTTGTTAGGTTGAGTGGTTACTTCCAAACTCCTTACTAAGAGGCGTTTAAGTCAACAGACATACTTTGTCTAATGACATATATAAACATGGTGCTGATAATGGACTAATAAAAGGAGTGGAAAATAATGTTGAAACTGTAATTATTTCCTCATCGGAGATTTTATCTCAAACCATGTCTACATGATGGTAGGTTAAGTGGAAATTCA
>VMDR010013142.1:0-25456 GCA_007922815.1 Macrotus californicus | reverse complement strand
AGGTTACATCATTAAGAAGAAATTCTTTCTCATCTCCTACCATAAAGCTTACTATAATTGAAAGAGTTTTAAGGTCATTTACCTCCAAAAGCTTGTGTGTCTCTTTATCAGTCAGCTTTCCTCTTCCACTTGTGATTTCATCCATTGATGTTTGTAAGGCTGCAGTTTTCCCCCTAATTTTTTCTAATGCAGTTTCTGATTTGGAGCTACTAGACTTTGATCCCCATTTACTTTTAATTAAATCTTTGGGACTTCTGGAGGACATCTCTGAAACTGTAAAAATAAAAACAATTATAGTTTATAAATCTGCGTTTACAAGGTCAAAGCTCAGGTTTGAAAAGGTCTAATAACCTGTTTGCTAAATAGAAGAACCCTTCTATGTAAAGAAGTGAGGTGGCCAAACCACTATGGTATGGGACAGGAAATGGGGACTGAACCTTGAATTATTTTTGTCACCCACAGTGCCTAAGAGCAGGTGCTCACAAAATATTTACAGATGTGCGGAAGTGATCTAGGACATGCTGGGCAGAAGGTGACCAAAGAAACATTTCAATTAATCCAGCAAACTGCACAAGGCATCGATTACAGGCTACGTCATCTACAGGTGAAGGCAAATCTTACAAAGCCCTGATATAAAGACATCATGGGGGAGGCAGACAGGCAAAATAAAACTGCAAAAAGAGACACTTTTTTCCCTCTCTTTCTTAAGACATGGAATGCTTGCTAAGCAGCAAAATGCTCAACTAAGGAAAGACCTTGGCCAAGTCGCTTGGCCTCTCTGCGCCCGTCTGCAAGAGGATGATAATACCCACCGCAAAGCTGAAAGGAGGAATCGAAACCACAACGGTCGTGAGGCGCCCAGCCCGGTGCCAGGAAAAGCCGGCTTAAATCAGGCGGGCAGAGATTGAGTCCCAGCGGCCGTGTTCTGCTCACTGATCCCGCCTCCCGTTTGGTCCGGCCCTGTCCTGGGACTGGGGCACTCGGCTGCGCCTCGCCAACCTCCGTGGTCGCCTCCCAGCAGGCTGCCAGCACCTGCGGCGAAAAGCGGAGCTCGCGTCTGCCTAAGCTACACCTCCGGTGACAACGCCGCTTCCGGGAGTTTGAATCCCGCGGCTGCGGGGCGGAGCACGTCACTGCCGGCCGGACGCAGCCGGCAGGAAGGTGGGACAGGCACGCGCGCCGCTCTCAGATTCGCTGCGACCTTTGAGGGGCGGGGCCTGCAACCTGAGAGCAGAGTGGGGGCGGGGAGAGGGGCGGGGAGAGGGCGGGAACGCCTTCTCCCAGGTCCGCCAGGATATTCTGGGGCTATCTCTGGGTTTTTCTGATGGCTCAGACCTCAGATTCGGTGTTTCTTTGTAAAGGGCTGATTTGTGTTTATCAGCTTTGAGGATGAGGCAAATTCTTGTGCTCACTGAGGTAAAACCAGGGACTGTGAACTGGAACTAATTCATTCTGTGTCCTTGAGCATAATTTGCCCTGTATAAAATGCGAAAATTGGATTCTACAAAGGAGCACAGCCGCCAGTCTTTCCCGTGGGCTGATTTTTGTCGGGGGTTCCGCAATGGGGAGTATAGCAGGCGAAAGAACTGACAATCACGTTCGGGTTGAAAACAGCTTATGGGCCCTGGAGGAAGGGAGTCAGGCCTTTGCTCCAGATTGCTGCCCTCTGGTTTGAGATTTACGTGTTGGTCAAGTCTAAGTCATGGTTAGCCGTTGTTTGGCCAGGCCTGCTTTGCAGACCAAGCATTAAACAAACCAGAGATTTAAAACAATAGATAAAAGGGAGCAGGAACAAAACATCCTAGGAAAGCAATGTGGCACAGTGGTTAAATTCTAGATTGGGACTGAGTTTAGCTCCTGACTGCCTCTAATTATCTATGTAATCTTGAATAAGTTATCTAACCTCTCTGATAGTTTTCTGATCTGTAAAAGGGTGCACATAATATCAACTTCATAGGGTGGTTATGAGAATTTAATGAGAAAATCCATGCAAAATGCTTGGCATTTAGTAAACGCTCAAGTGATGTTAACCATTATTACACACAAAACAACAAACTCCTATGTTACTGAGTAGAATAGATGAGAACCCATGTAGAGGATTTAAAATAATTTTTTCATATATATAATGCTAGGAGATAATATTTGGTCCCTGCTTCCAAAGACGTCACATGAAAAGATGAAAAGAATTGGGCTCCCTCATGTCTGTTGTGTAGAAGCATCAGATGGGATTGGGTGGGAGGAAGTTGGGGCAAAAGGAAGTGAGGTCGTGACTGCTATTCATTGCCCCGTGTTGAGAACAAGGGCAAAATTACTTTCCATAGAAATTTACAAAGATTTTTTAGAAAGACATATATAGAGAGAAATCTTCCTGTTCAATTTTGAGCCAAATGGGGAGTAGAGAAAAGAGGGAGAGGTAGGGGCTGTGTATCGAGGGGTGGCACCTGGCATCTGGGGACCTGGTGCCCAGGTCTGCTGGGCCAGACACACCAGTTATACATCTGTTCCCCAGGTTTCTCTTCTGGTGGGAGCTCCTGTGTGGACAAAAAAAAAAAGGGGGGGCTCTATAATAAACCTGATAAATCCAGATTTAAATCTGATAAGTAACCTTACAGGGTGATCTGATCATAAATTCATAACTGAGCCGGTCATGATGGATAGTCACATCCTAGGCGTATAACTTCAGTAAAAGGTTTATGTTTGCCTTAAGCAAGCCCTGTCCATCATCCTTTTGCATCTAAGTGTTAACCATAAATTATGCATAAGTTGTAACCACCTTCAAGAGAGCAAATAAATAATTTTGGCCCTGGCTGGTGTGGCTTAGTGGACTGGGCGCTGGCCCTGGAACTGAAAGGCTGCCAGTTTGATTTCCTGTCGGCACATGCCTGGGTTGTGGTCAGGTCCCCAGCTGGGGGTGTGGGAGAGGCAGCTGGTCCATTTCTCTCTCTCTCTCTTTCTCCCTCCCTTCCACCCTCTCTAAAAGTAAATTTTAAAATAATAATAATAATCTTGTTAGCTATCCTGTACCTTGCTGTCTCCCACCTTCATGTAATCTTTCTTATGTTCCTTCTTTAATTCTGAACGTATAAAAGAAACTGCAAAACTATCATTCTCCAGAGCATTTGAGATCTCGTTTCCCAGCAATGTCGTCGGTTTACTCAAATGAACTCTTATAAAAATTCTCTATAGATTTGGATGTTTCTTATGTCAACATGTGTGACTGGGGACCCCTGAGGCAGAGGAGCAGGCAAGTGGCTCATTGGGCTGGTAACTTATTTAATTCTGTAATTGTTATTCTTAGGCCTGAAAAACAACATTTGCCCTTTGCAGATGGGTGCTGCCTGGCATGACGTGTGAGGAGGTGGTAGTCTGCGTGAGACCTCACAAAGTGATAATACTTTGATGTTGGCAGTGCCCTTCGAGGAATCCTAGGCAAGGATTCACAATTCATCTTTCTTCATTTAAAGAGAGAAATGTAACGGCCAAACAGACTGGATATTTTCTCTTGCTGACTAACCTCACACGGGAGAATTCTGATTAGCCTAGCCTGTCGGTGATACTTCCTGACTTGGTACTCGATTCAGGGAGCATTCTATTTGGAGAGGGTGGCTCTCTGGGCACTGACTGCTCTGCCTGTTTTAGTTCCTTTTAAAATTTGAAGTCTGTGGGGTTATTAAAATTGTCAAAGTAAGAACATCCAAGCCTGTAGAGGGTTTTTATGAGTTTATTTGAGCCAAACAGAAGACACTCCTGGAAGCAAGATCTCAACAGACTGAGAAAAATGCTCCCCAAAATGATATTTTGCAGTTTCTTTTATACATTTGAAATTAAGGAAGATTAGAAAGCAAGGCAGAGAAATTCCTATGATTGGATAAAAGGATAGTTAAGATTAGGTGCCCTCTTGAGGGTGGTTCAGCTTTCCAGGAGTCTGAAAAAGAGGCATTTCCAAGGTGCTTTCATCTAGGCACACACAAAAAATAGACAGTGTTTGCTTAAGGCAAAGATAATCTTCTACTAGGGAACTTAAAGGCCTGAGGAGTGACTACTCAGCATGACTAGCCCAGTTAGGAATTTATCAGATCACCTTGTGAGGTTATTTTTGGCTAGATTTATTACAGAGCCCCCTTTTCATCCACAGAATGCTTTATTTGTATCCAGAGTGTTGGTATGCAGTTCAGTCATTTTGCTATCCTGCTGCAAAGTGCATCTCTGATAAGCCCCCACTGCCAGTGAGGCAGGGTTTAAGCAGTTCAGAAGCACTGACTCTGGAGGAGGCCTGCCTGGGTTCAGATCCAGTGATGCTGTGAGAACTTGGGCAAGCTGCGTGACCAACCTGTGCCTCAGTTTTTTTGTCTAATATGAGGATGAAAAAGTAGTACTTACTTCATAGGATAGGACAGTGGACGAATTAAATGAGACAAAATAAAATGCTTAGGATAGCATCTGGCATGCAGTGAGCACTCAGTAGATGTTAATTGTTAGGTTTTGGCTGGTGCCTGCCTGCTTGCCTAGGCTCCCTGATTGTTTCACCTCTCGCATGATAGTCCACCAAAATCAAATGTCTTAAGGTTCCCCATGATCACTATGTGTATTTGTTTAACTCTTTCAGATCACACACACACACACACACACACACACACACACACACACACACACGAGCCTACCCTGCTTTCCTACCCCTGCTCTGTCTTCTTTGTCTTCTCCATCATTACACTTACTTCATCGTGTTGTCCTATCTGTGAGCTTCCAGCAGAGAGGAAATGTATCTTACTCATCTTTGTAGTTAGCACTGGGCCTGGGACCAAGTGCACTTTCAATAAATGTCTGGGGGAGAAGGGTGCGTGTGCAGGAATGAACGAGGACCCGGGTGTCTGTCTGTCAGACATTCTGTTGAGGAATTAACCCAACACTCGGTACGTGCAGACTCTCAAGTATTTGTTAAACAAATATATTAGTGATGAATAAATGGCTGATCACTGTGTTAATTTATTCATCTCTAACTCTTACTCTTACATGATTTTCCCAAAATGAAATATTTTTCCTTAAGTGTTTTTTTTCTTCTTTTTAAAGGTTTTTATTTTTATTTTTTAATATATTTTATTGATTATGCTATTACAGTTGTCCCATTTCCCCCCGCCCTTTATTCCTCTCTACCTTGCACACCGCCTCCCACCCACATTCACCCCCTTTAGTTCATGTCCATGGGTCAGACATGCAAGTTCTTTGGTTTCTACATCTCCTATACTATTCTTAACCTCCCCCTGTCATTTTGTGCCTACCATTTGTGCTTCTTATTCCCTGTACCTTTTCCCCCATTCTCCTCCTCCCCCACTGATAACCCTCCGTGTGATCTCCATTTCTGTGATTCTGTTCCTGTCCTAGTTGTTTGCTTAGTTTGTTTTTGTTTTTGTACTTTTTTTTAGGTTCAGTTGTTAATAGTTGTGAGTTGTCATTTTACTGTTCATATTTTTGATCTACTTTTTCTTAGTAAATCCCTTTAACATTTCACATAATAAGGGCTTGGTGATGGTGAACTCCTTTAACTTGACCTTACCTGGGAAGCACTTGATCTGCCCTTCCATTCTAAATGAAAGCTTTGCTGGATAGAGTAATTTTGGATGTAGGTCCTTGCCTTTCATGACTTGGAATACTTCTTGCCAGCCCCTTCTTGCCTGTAAGGTTTCTTTTGAGAAATCAGCTGATAGTCTTATGGGAACTCCTTTGTAGGTAACTCCTTTTTTCTTGCTGCTTTTAAGATTCTCTCCTTATCTTTAACCTCGGATAATGTAATTATAATGTGCCTTGGTGTGTGCTTCCTTGGGTCCAACTTCTTTGGGACTCTCTGAGCTTCCTGGACTTCTGGAACTCTATTTCCTTTGCCAGATTGGGGAAATTCTTCATTATTTTTTCAAATAAGTTTTCAATTTCTTGCTCTTCCTCTTCTCCTTCTGGCACCCCTCTGATTTGGATGTTGGAACGTTTGAAGTTGTCCTGGAGGTTCCTAAGCCTCTCTTCATTTTTTTGAATTCTTGTTTCTTCATTCTGTTCTAGTTATTTATTTCTTCCTTCTGCTCCAAATCATTGATATGAGTCCTGGTTTCCTTCCCGTCACTGTTGGTTCCATGTACATTTTCTTTTATTTCACTTTTCATAGCCTTCATTTTTTCCTCTATTTTGCAACCACACTCGACCAACTCTGAGCATCTTGATTACCAGTGTTTTGAACTGTGCATCTGATAGGTTGGCTATCTCTTCATTGCTTAGTTATATTTTTTCTGGAGCTTTGATCTGTTCTTTCATTTGGGCCATTTTTTTTTTTTTTTTTTCTCCGCATACCTGTTATGTAGTAAGAGGCAGAGCCTTAGGTATTCACTAGTTTTTTAAAGATTTTTTTAAAAAAAGACTTTATTTATTTTTAGAGAAGAGAAAGGAAGGGAGAAACAGAAGGAGAGTATATAGATATGAGAGAGAAACATCTATTGGTTGCCTCTCTCATGCTGCCACCTGGGGACCTGCCCTGCAACCCAGACGTGTGCTCCAACCAGGAATTGAATTGGCGACCTTTCGGTTCGGTTCGCAGGCTGGCACTTAGTCCACTGAGCCATACCAGCCAGGGCTTAAGATTTTATTGATTTATTTTTAGAGAGTGGAGAGGGGAGGTAGAAAGACAGGGAGAGAAACATTGATGTTAGAAATGTCAATTGGTTGTCTCTCATGCACCCTGACAGGACTAACCGGCAACCCAGACCTGTGCCCTGACTGGGAATTGAACCAGTGACCCTTTGCTTCACAGAATGACACTCAACCAGCTGAGCCACACCAGTCAGGGCTTAAATGTTCTTCTTAGTGTTTGTTGGAATCTTACAGATTTACGTTTAAAAACTGATTGTCTTGGTAAATGCTGTGGTTTCCAGGCCTCTGCAGGACAGAGCCATCTAGTGGGTATTCTGGTCCTACATAGTATATCCACTCTATCATGCCCAATTTGTGGGCATTTTCATCCCTACTTTCTTCTGTCTTCCAGAACAATGCAGGTATTTCTCCCATACTTAAGGTGGGCCATTGCTTTTTCCATGCTTCTAGGAACTGTTGTAGCAGTGTGTCCACGCCACCTTAGGGGTCTTGCAGCATGTAAAACCCAGTGTCCTCAGAGAGCGTGTGCACATTGACAAACTCCCTCTTATCCAAGTGTGTGTCCTGCACTGCCCCTTGATCCTACACCTTAGAACCAGTCCCATGTGTACTCTTCCATCACCTGCCAGGATACGATGGCTGTGCCCTGTAGTTTATTCAGGCTGTAGTGCCTTTCTGTCTTCAGCAGGCTGCTCTTGAAAGACACCGTGACCTTGGATGAGGCAGTTTTCTTCAGCATGGGCAGTCCCCAAAGAGGGCTGAGAGTGGCTGGACTTTTCTGGCAGCTTTTCCAGCAGCTGTGGGTAACAAGTTCTTTATTCCTCTAGGGGGGTCTAGATAAGGTACTGCAGCATATACCACCCTCTTATATTCCACTAAAGCCAGTTCCGTGACCACATCAGCCATTAATGGGGTGGAGCAGAACATACTTTTCATAGAGAAACACTGCAAGTCACCTGGCAACGTACTCTTCCAAAGGAGGGGGTGCTTCGTGGAAGCCAGCAGATAGCAGAACAATACTTTATGAGAGAAAATACTTTCAACTCGGAACTCTGTATAAGCCAAACTGTCAATTAAGTATGACAGTAGAATAAAGCCATTCTGAGAAGGAAGGTATATGCTCCACCAATACAAGAAAGTAAACCAAGAAAGAGGAGGACGTGGGGTCTCTAACAAGAGAGATGCAAAGGGAGAGGTGATGGGAAGGGAAGCCCCAGGAGAGCAGCTGTGCAGTAGCTCTGCTCATCTGAGCCAGATCATCTCAGAGCCATTGAGAAGACTCCGGGAGCGGTTTCTTCAAGAAGATGAAATTGACATATGCCTAATGTGTTTGAACATATTGAGGGATTTACACCATTTGAGGAGAATTTAAGGTACAAAAGGCAACCATGAGGTATTAACTCACACACACACACACACACACACACACACACGAAAAAAAATCAAAATGTTGTATAAAGCACATCCTAGTATACCTCATGGCCCATTTGTAAATAGTGTTCATATAGTCACAATCATGTAAACATCTGGCCTAACAAATTTATGGTATTGCACTTACCTTCATTTTACAGAGGAAATAACTGCAGAAATGAGAGAGAGGTTAAGAAATGTGAACATTCAGTAAACTCACAAGTGGTGAAGCAGGGACCCACACTCAGGTCTGGCTGACTACTGACCACAGGTCTCCTCTAGTGATCTTAATCACTAGGTACACAGCCTAACCTGACCTCCAGGTGACAAAGATTCTTGGCTTGACCAAACTTCAGCCAGACTCCTGAAACTTCTCCTAGACTAATCTGTGCACTTTCTCGTAAAATTTAGTTTGAGCAAGAACCCTACTAAGTCAGTTTAACCAGAATATCCCTGTGCCCACACATATACCCTCCACACCTGATCATCCTTGTGGTGTGATGGCATTTCTTGTCTGCTACCATCCCCAAAGTGATTTCTGGTCACCTTGACCCATGTTCAGCAAGAATCCTGTTAGGTCGGTTTAACCAGAATCCCCTTTCTCCCTGATGTTTCCTCAGTAATTTTCCATCCACGGACCCTCACCCTGCCACTTGGCTATAAATTCCCACTTGCATGCTCTGTCTGGAATTGAGTCCGTTCTCTGCCCTCCACTACGAAATCGCTTTGTGTGGTCCCTACACGGATCTCAAAAGACCTCTTTCCCTTGAATAAAGTCTTCCTTACTGTGCTTTAACAAGTGTCATTGGCTATGTATTTTTTCCTTTAACAAAGTAAGGGGAGACACTTCTCAGGTTTAAATCCCCAAAGAGTAGAGAGTTGCTTTTTCCTTTTTATTGAACATTGTTAGCAGCATATGATGTACCAGGAAAACTTAGGTGACCAGCTCTCCTCTTTTAAGAATTCTTAAAGACATCCTATGGTGAATCCTTTTGGAAAGCAAAGGATCAGCCCCCAACACACCAATTTTGTAAACCCATTATATTATATTACTACTGCCTCCAGATTAATGGCAGATGTGGTCCTAGAACTGGCTTCAGTGGAGTATTAGAGGCTGGTGTATTTCAGTTACTCCCTTCAAATAAGCTGTTATTCCTCTGCTATACAGGAGGGGACGCCCTTTGATTAAAAATTTTTTTTCTGTAAGTAGTTGCTGAGTGGGTGTGTTCAAAAGTATAAGAGAAGAAACAGCAAAAGTAAAAAAAAAAAAAAAAAATTAGAACACGACGAAGTAAAGTTTTAAGACTCCATGAAGCTCAGAAAAGAATAAAAGCAGTGACAGAAAACCAGTTAATTCGGTTTCACAAATCGCTGCTAACAGGCAGCAGCCGTTTTAGTGGTCTGACCTGCCAACATTTATTAGCTCCAAATCCATTACAGTTGCATTGGTTACACATAACTATTTTTAGGTGGGGTTTGGTCCTTTTCACTTCCACATTTCCCGAATTCATAAGTGGGTGCCCGCGGCACTGCGGAGGCTGGGGAGAGTGGATATCAGTTTACACCAGCCTTCGGTAAATAATCCGTCGGAGATCCACCCTTCGCCTTTCCCCTTCCCTGCTCTCTGAAGTCCTCTGGAGCCTCCTCTCCCCGGGCGGTGCTGCTCGCAGCTCCAGCGCCCGCGTCGCCAAACTTCATTTGCTGCAACTCGCTATCCTCATTCACAGCCATGCTTCGTGTGATTGTGGAATCTGCCAGCAATATTCCTAAAACCAAGTTTGGGAAACCGGATCCCATTGTTTCTGTTATTTTTAAGGGTAAGGAAAAGTTTTCTTCTTTTTCTCAAATCCTGTTAGTTTTCTGGAGTCATGTTCTTTCAAAGTCTGCCTTTAGGCGACTGGTAAAGCCCAGTCTCTGCGGCTTTAGCTGGAGTTGGTTACCTGCGCTGGTCCGGGCGGGAGGACCGATTTTTGTGAAAGGCATTTGATTTTCCCCAAGTCTTTGAGATTCCCTGAGTGACCAGTTACTTTAATTTTAATAAGGTGATTGCTGTAAACCCTTGGAGGAAAAACATGTATTTGTTAATCCCCAAATTTCAGGTTTCAAAAAGGTCAGTGTTGGTTCAAAGTAAGAGTAATGTGCATTTTTTAGTTTGTGCCAGTGAGAAATGGGCAAAGGAGGGAAAGTGCAATTAAATTGTCCGAGGTACCATTATTCCATGCTGTCCCCGGCCTTCTGAGAGGGGGGGTAAAGTTGCTGTTTTGGAATAGTTTGTTTTTCTCTTATTTTATGCCTCTTTGTTCTTCATCTCTCCAAAGCTGGGATTTAAAAAATACGCTTAGTAGCTCCTAAATTGCTCACAGAGAAAAGAGCTATGACCAAAGCAAGCCCACAGTTTCGGGATGTACTTGTAGTTTGGTCCCACTGAATGACCTTGAGCCAATGACCTTATGTCTCTGGATGTCAGTTTTCTTTCTGTGAAATGGGTGAGGAGGTTTTAGACTGATCATCTTTAAAAGGCCCATTGTCATTCCAACAGGTCACTGCTCCATGGCAGTGAATTGCGGTGGAGGGGACAGGAATGTTTGGTGGGATGGGACTCTCCCAGGCGTTGTCAAACGGGTTCCAGTTTTGGTTGGATTGATGTGTCCGATTCACAGTTTGGGAGCCTTAACATTTGCTGTTTGCCCAAGATCATTGGTAGGGTTTTCAGCTCACTCCTCGGCAGGAGGGATGAGAGTGAGGGCGGAGGGTGGAGGAGTGGGAGCCCCGGTTTCCTGACCACATCTGGGCCCACTTCTCTCTTCCTCTAGGAACCTGACGACTTCTCCCTTCCAGTTTCTGGGCAATCTGTGGCTTTCTCCTTTCCTTTGTCTATTTTATCTCACTAGTTTTCTTCTCAAATCTCTTCCTATGAGGATGAGCAACAAAATGAAAGGAACGAAACCCAAACCCGCCAAATGGTTGTTTAGTTACAAAAAAAAAAAAAAATTGAAGGGCAAAAGTTGAATTCTTAAAGGACAAGGTATTTTGAGAATCTGGTTAGTAAATATCATGTAGTCATGTTATGTCAGAGTTCACTGACATGCACTAGGCTAACATTTTTCTCCTTGAAGCTATTACATAACAGGGACATAACATGAAAAGTTTGATCCTTTACCATTGACATGTAAAGACATGTGAACATATATTGGATTCAACCTGGTGAGGTCATTATTTGAGGCAAGTTATATGGATTATAAAGGAATTAGAGTTTAACAAGATACTAAAATTTGACTTGTAATTTGTTTAGAGTGTATATTGCAAATGTCAGATGACTGAAAACATGTCTAAAGCTATAAACATTCAATTGAAAGTAGAAAACTTCATTAAAATTGGGCAAATATAGGCTCTCCAAACAATTACATGTACTACATTATTTAACTCTAGTCTCTTTTCCAGTCTCCTTTGGTTGTGCAAACCACGTGGTAAAGTCTCTCATTCATTCATTCATTCATTCATTCATTCATCTGACAAGCAACCTGGCAGAAGGAACAACTGTGAACTCAGAGTAGGAACATCTGGACTGTAGCTGGTATAAACTAAATATCTGATAACCCAGTTTTCACTACCTAGGTGTCCAATTTCTCAGCTGCGGAATGACGGGAGCTGATCTCATAGAGGTTCCTCCTGGCTTTAAGGCTCTGTCATTTTACGGTGCTGTATTGAATGCCCGCTCTCAGCAAGCTATGCAAGGCACAGCCTTAAGTGTTAGAGCAGATACAGTAATGAATGACATTTTTCTTGCTTTCCATCTGTTCCAATTTTTTAAAACTCTGGTGATGGCTAACCCTTTCCAGGTGTGCCTCCCAATTGTGAGCCCTGTGTAAAATTAGCTAATATTTAGTTCTGGGCTTTAAGTCCTCTTGAAACACAAGAGGACATTTCTATAATATAACAACAATCATAAATTGCAATGACTTTTTTTAAAGCATCTACACAGGATATATATATATATATAATATGCATATATAGTCATATATATATACATATATCACAATAATCAATATATGATTGTCACTTTAAATCTAAAATGTACGAACAACAAGAAAACTAAAAGTCCAGAATGGATTATACAACTATAAAGTGAAAATTCTCATTGCCTCCCTCCATTCTTTTTCTCTCCCCATGCTTCCTACGGGAGGGTAACCATTCTGAACAGTTTGATCTGAAGCCTTCCTGACTTCCTGGTACAGACCTGTCGGTGGTTCCAACTAGGCCCTGTTATTTCAATGCTGTACATCCTTATAGTACATGCTTTTGTGAGTCTTTCTGAAGTCAGACTCCCTAGTCTTTTTGTGTTTTTCCCCCTTGTCTTTTCTTTTAAAGACGGGCTTGCTGAATATTGCCATGGAGTTCTATTTTCCTTTCGCTCATCTCTTGCTTCTGTGTCAAAACTCTTGAAAAGATTGAGAGGAAATTTTCTTGCGCATTTATACTGTTGTGCTTTTACCATGTGGCAACATTGCATTCTGTGAAACATCCAACTCCTAGGAAGCATCTTGCTGCAACTATAGCGATTTTCTCATTCCATCCTTACGATATTATCCATTTGATTGGGTGGAGTTTCCTCTCACTTCTGGTCTTGTGCCAATCTTTACCTTGTGGAATGGCCAGTGCTATCGTCCAGATTGTCATCAAATAATTGCCATGTTATTATTTATTTTTCCAGTGTCTCTTATTTCAGTTGGACATGTTTTTGGAGTGAAACTCTAGATATTTCCAGGGCCCCCCCTCCCCCCTGCCGCCCCATTAGCTTATCAACTTTGTAGTCTTGAGCAAATCACTTTACCTTTCTGAAAATCTTATTTATTTCTTTTGAAAAATGGAGCTATGATGACTTACTGATGTGGGGTACAGAATGAGTGCCCCCAAGATCTGCCTCAGTGGTATGTAGATTACTTTGAGCTAAAGGCAACTTTTGCCACAGGCTCAAGAGAAGCTTCTGCCCCCATCTTTCTGCCCCAACTACCTGGAAGAATTTGAATTAGGGGCTTGACCATAATAAGCTATTATCAGAGATAACTTCTTTTGACCTATATGGCAGGCAAACTTCTTTTTACTGAAGGTCTGCCCTCAGCATCCCGCAATGACCCTTGGAAGCCCCAAGGTGCGTTACCTCATCCCTGGCTCAGGATGTCTCACACCTCAGTCCCCCTTTCTGTCTCCGAACTTCTCCTGCCTATGGGGCCTCTGACTCTCACATGAATGAAGGCTTCCCATCCATATATACGTGCTGCATTTGGTTACTTTCTCTGGCTAATCTGTCTCATCTCTACTTGATTGTTAGACCAGCCAGAAAGGCCTGGGGGCAGAGGGGATTTTGCTCCTTCCCGACATCTGAAAGGGAATAGATCTGTAGAGATCCCCAAAGACTGATTTATGCGATAGACACTTTTCTGCTTATTCCTAGCAAAGTCTACTCTGCTATTTGAAAACATAGAGTTGAACTCTTGAAAATAACATTTAAAATAAGCAGAGAATCTGTCAGATTTCCTTCAAGAACGGTGAAGTGATGACAGGAGAAAGATCCAGTGGGTCTCACTCACCATCATCTATGAAGGCACCTGGTGAGTGGCCCCAGGGCACCTCACTTTACCCAGGGTGCACCACAGGACTGACTGGACACGAAGACTCCTGCTGGCTCAAACTGTTGGTACTTTCATGGAACCACCGTGTTGTACAGGCATACCTCATTTTACTGACCTTTGCTTCATTGTGCTCTTACAGATCTTGCTTTTCTTTTACAAATTAAAGGCAAGACCCTCCAGCAGCAACAAGATTATGACTCTTTTTCTTATGATAACTTATGGTCTGGAACCAAACCCCAGATATGCATGTTTTTACAAAACACTCCAGAAGGCAAAAGTTGTTTAATCTACTGAGTCATTCCTATCACTTCCGGGAGAACAGGGCTTAGAGACTCACCACCTAAGGAAAGTGGCCCCACCCTGTTGAAGCATGGGAACTCTCAAAGGTACATTTCTCAAAGGCGTATTTTACAGACTCTCAGTCATTTGTAAAGGCACAACTGCCTTTCAAAAGGCAACCAATGTGGCTTGTTTTTTCTTCCCCTCCTCTACAACCTGTCTTCTGTGCATGCCCTTAGGGCCAGTCAAGGGGTGCTAGTGCTTGTCTGGTTTGGGTTTACCAGTGATTTACTCCAGAGGCATGGGACTTTCATATCCTTTATAACATCTAACACATCACTGATGTTGGAGATACATTTAATTTAAATTTAGTTCAGTTTGTTTTTGTTGTCAAGGTAACATTTGTTTATAACAGTATAACACTTTTTGGTATACAGCATTATAATTTGAGATCTATATATACTATTTGTGCTCACTGCCAAAAGTCTAGTTTCCACCCTTTACCATGCAATTGTCGAATGTACATTTTAAATGTTGACTATGGGAGAAACAAGCTGACAGGAGATTTGAGACGTCTTAGTGCAATGAAATCACTAATTCTTGGTTCTGAATGGGACCCTCAGAAATCAGCCAACCTCCCTTCTTTCAGGAAGAATCACACTTAATATTCTCTCAGGTGCTTTGTGGATGAGGCTTGGCCAAGGGCCACTTCGCACATCCCTGAGCACCGAACGTAAATATCTAGTATGTGCTACCCAAGGGCAAACCCGTGTCATAGAACTGTTTGCATGCCTGATTTTTGCAAGGAAGCTACCAGTTTCAATGTTGAAAATTCATGCATGAAACGTTCAGTGGGCCACGCTGACGTGCCATGACAAGGCACTGGCTACCTTACCTACTGTGTAATAGTTTCTATTGAACAGCTGTTTTGGTGAGTAGGGAGGTGTTTTGGGTGAGTCTGAGCAGTTTTCACTCAGAAATAACTTCTTGGGCCCTGGCCAGGTGGCTCAGTTGGTTGGAGCATCAGCTCCTGCACCAAAAGTATGTGGGTTCTGTCCTCGGTCAGGACACATACTTAGGTAGCAGGTTCGATCCCAGATGGGGGTGCATGTGGGAGGCAGCTGATTGGTGATGTTTCTCTCACACCTCAATGTTTCCCTCTCCCTCTTTCTCTCTATTCCTCTCTAAAATCAATAAAAATATATCCCTGGGTGAGGATTAAAAAAAAAAAGTGCCAACATTTTTTTTTAAAAGAAAAATAAATAACTGCTTGGGCATCTGGCACCTTCAGCCTTATCCGCTGACTGAGCATTAGGCATGAGAGTGCAAACCCTCATGGTATGGAGGTGCAAAGGCCCTGGGGTTGGGGGCCTGGAGCACCTGAATGGGAACCCCAGTCCCTACCCCTACCCCCTCTGTACTCATGAGCAAATGAATTAACATCTTCAGCTTTGGTGTTCTTAATAACCTACCTTGCAGAGTCATTTGAAGATTAAATGAATGTATATGTGAAATTGCACATGGGAATCCCTAAATTTCCTTCCCGTCTTGATCCTGTTTACTTGAATGGGGCCCTATAATGCACCAGACAGCATGTGAGGAATCAGGTCTAGAAAAGTATACATAACATCCTTTGGTTTTCTAGGCCTAGGAAGCCCACTAGTTAGAACACAGGAATGAGATACAAACTGTTAAGGTGGTTGGTGACGTGGGCTGTGAAAGAATTCACAAAGAGAAGAAAGTGTAAAGTTTTTATTCACTCTCCAAGAAAGGAGAGGGGTGTGGTGTGGAAAGATACACCAGCATTGAGGGGCGGGGGCTTTGGGCTTTTATTGAGTTATAATTGGATTAAAAAGGGTGGAGGGGGTGCTGCTATGTGGCCCCCTGGCTGTTGGGATGTGGTAACAGGAGGCTGCAGTTTGTTCCAATGTTATCTTCTGCCTGCGGCTGTAGGGAGCTGTTAGTTCTGTTCTTGCTTTCCAGTAATTTCCAGTCCTGGGGACACAAACTCTGAAGAGTCAAATGGCAGTCATGGTTAACAAGGTCATAGGCCTGCTGCGCAAATGGTGCCACGATAGCAAGTGGGGCTGGCTTTGCCCGTTCACAAACTACAGTAGACATACCTGGATTGCTTTCAGTAAGTGCGGTTGGCATTTTGCAGCTGTGTTTCCTCCCGTGGATTCAACCGATTCACTGAATGAGTGAAAACAGTATTTTTGCATTCCCAACCATGGATTCCCAATTGCAGATCGAAAATGCTGTTGAAACTGAGGATGCAATGGGCTGATTGTAGTTAAGTTTCAGGGGAATGAAAAGTTACAGGTGGATTTTCGACTGCCTGGGGTCCGTGCCCCTAATCCCTATGTTGTTCAAGGGTCAGCTGTACCAGTCAGAGAGACTAGTTAGAGGGTTTACTGGTGAGGCACATACCTTCCAGGGCAGAGGGAGCTCATTCCAGACTAGGATCAGAAGGAAGAACTAATATGAAAGATTTCAGGGAAATAGCCTGCTTGAATGACGTTAATAAGAAAAGAGCCTTGGGGTGGCTAATTGGGCAATCCTTCCTCACACCCTTTGGTGAGTGGGGACGTCAGACTGCCTTCCTCTCACCCAGCCTACCCGTCAGGGTGAGTACAGGGCTGGGTAGGGTGGCTCTGCAAGAGGCCAGTGAGGAGGCATCAGCAACCTGAGACCAGAGGGAGAGAGACGACAGAGAGATAGAGGAAAGGCATAGAAGTAGAAAGTGATATGAAAGACAAGTCCACAGTTTCCCCGAAGGTCCAAAGGGGGCATTTCCTCAACCAAGCTGAACTGTGCTTCATTCACGGAAGGCCCTTTCCGTCCTGCGTGCTTGTCCCGCCGGAAGGGTAAAGTGTCATGCCAGGAATTGTTTAATTGCAAGGAGCACATACTCACTCAAGCTTGCTCAAGTAAAATGTGGGGTTTTATTTTGTCCCCCGCCCCTGCCCCCGCCACACACACACACTTAAAGCTAAAGAAAAATCTGCAGAATACAAGTCATAGGCCTCCCAGGAGCCAGAAGCGCGTTAGGCAGGGAGGCCTCCACGGTCTGCCGCTCCCCGCCCCCCCCCAGGTACTGTGTGGCCTCATGCCTCTGCGCCTCCCTGCACTGGCATCCCGCATGTGGGCTGCCTCAATGGGACCTCCTGCTCCTGCTCCCCTGCCATTGGCAGCTTGCATGGGGCTTGGTTTACCACGGAGGTGACTTGGTTTTGACTCCATCAGCTGCTGCCTCAGTGTTTCTAACCGAGGGACTGGATTATGTGTGTTACGTATTTTGCTGTGTGTACTGCACTCGCTGGTATAATGCGCACGCACATTTTTGGCTCAAACGTTCAGGAAAAAAAATCTTTTGTTTTACATTTTTAATTCAATTTCGTATTTATTTATATTTAGAGACAAAACTGATTTTGTATTCCAGGGTATTATTTTGTATGCGGATATCATTACTGCTTTCTAGAGTTATACTTTTAACATATAAGCATCAATAAACGAATTACAAACATTTATACAGACACAGAATTAGTGTTTTGCCATGTATAGGAAGCCCCTGCATATCCTTATTTTTCCTGCAAAAATCGGGGCAAAGAAAAGCTCATTATCCATGGCAAACCACAGTATTTAATTTAAGTTACTCTAAATGTCCAAAGTACCTGTGCTGATTGATGACCATATTGGACAGCACGCACAGCCGGAGAACAGCCACAGCAGTTAAGGGTTCAGGGCTGCCTCTCACTCCCAGATGCCCAGCGTCTCCGTACCTCACTTGTCTCGTCTGCAAAATGGAGAGAACAGTATCCCCACAATGAGCAGGAGTGGAAACAAAGTGTGTGTGAAGTGCTCTAAGTGTTCATAGCAACTCAGGGCTTCTGCAGATTCTGGCACGGGTGGACAGCTTGAGTGACCACCATATGCTATATACCTGCACCACCCTTTATTAAATTCGTACACTGTGCCCCAACCTGTGCTTATGATCTTATTTAATCCTCATATCACTGTTGGGAAGTAGGTGCTGTTATCATCTTTATTTTACCCATGGGGAAACCGAGGCAGAGACAGTCCAGGATTCGACTCAGGCCTGGCTGACTGCCGCCTCTCTGTGTATCCCCTGAGGTCACGATGGAGAAGAGAGACCACCTGTGCCTAAAACAGCCACGTCAAATTACCAGTGCTTCCACGCTTCCTCCCCACTCTGAGTGCATTGAGTTGTTCAGTGTGATCGGGTCATTTGGACCCGGTCTGAAACAGGAAGAATGTGTACCAATAACAAAAGGACTTTAAAAAAAGAGAGGAAGAAAACCCAGCCGTCTGGGGTGAGTTTCCACAGGGCAAGGAGAACCTTTACAATGGGCTGTGCCCGAGGAGCTGGAAGCTGCCATAGCTCAGCAGTGAATCAGTTCCTCTGATAGCCAAGTTGGAGCCTTTTTGTTAGTGGTGACTAAAACTCTTACCTCATTGCTATGTATGTAAAGTGTTAAAAATGCAATATTTGCTTGGCAGGGATATCTTCACCTCACCTCCGTTCTCTGGTTTATAACAGTCCTCACTTTTTATATCCCAGTAAAACAACAAATAAATCTTAAAAAATCTTTTCCCTTCTCTCTCTTTCGTTGCTAAAAAAATAAAAATCAATTTTCCTTTTCCTTATCTCTCCTCGCTGTTGGAATTCACTGCCTGGAGCATCGCTCCAGGAGGCGGCGAAAAGCACAGGTTTGGAAATGGAACGGATTGGGGGCTGCAGCTCAGCTCTGCCACTTACTAGCTCCTGGGTCTTGGATAAGTCAGTTACCATCACAGAACCTCAGTTTCCTCATCTGTCAAGTGGGGATTTCTAATACCTCCTTTGTAAGGGTTAGATGTGAGTGTGTTCAGCATGCCCCACACAGGGTGGACGCTCACACGCAAAATAAATGAACAAACCGAAGAGGCACGTGGTTCAGTTCTCCATCGAGGCAGCCAATCCGAGTGCCTGGCCTACCTGGGCTTCCTCCACCTGCAGCTGCACAGTGGGCAGGACTGGAACATGACCGCTCCCCAGGGTCAGCTTTTAGGAAGAAGATTCTATACGGGTCACTCAGATCTACTGGGCTTGACCACAGTTCTCCTGGAGGATTTGGTTTTGATTCAAGAGTTTGTACGCCTGAAAGGGCATCTCCAGAGGCCAGTGGGGCACTGGGTGCGGAAAGCGGAGCAGTGACTCTGCCTGCCTTTTTGCCCGGGTGTCCCTGTTTATCAGCCGTATCAGTGACTGCTTCAGAAATGTACAAAAACAGCCTCACTTTGTATCACAGTTGCCTTTTGGCCAAAATGCCTTTACCCTAGAGCTTGTTTGGCAACCTCTCCTGGGGCAGGAGGGCAGCCAGGTTTAGGAAACAAAAAGGCAGAGATACTGTGTTAGGCAACTTGACCTGGGTGGGCCGCGCGTCGTCGAGCTCCCCCAGGTCCCTCTAAGTCCTGAGGACAGAGGACTCTCCTACAGGCCCTTCCCGGAGCCTTCTGGTTCTTATGGAAATTATCCCAGATGCTGGTGGCTGCCAGGCTGACTGCCAAGGAGAAGCAGTCACTGCCCACATGCCAGCTGCCTCAGGCAGGCCTCAGAGGTCTGGAACGAAGCCATGCGAGAGAAGTGCTCCGCCAGAGCTGTGCCCAGTGCCACTGAGCACTTCCTCTCGGGCCCTGCCCTCCAGGAAGGGCTCCACCGCCTGGGAAACCCCCTGGGGTCCACAAGGAGTGCTGCCCAGGTACTGCAACAAGAAATCAGAGCCCTTGTTGGTTGTGAGCTTGCTGGGCCCTGTGCTAAGCAAGCACTTGGTCTTCATCCTCTCACTTAATCATTAAAGCAACTCTAGTAATTATACTTACGAGCTTATGATGCCCAATGCATTCAAATCATGGAGGAATTATGTAGGAGGCACTGTGGAGAGAGTAACAATATTAATGAAGTACAGCTTCAGTCTTCAAGGAGCCACTAGTCTTAATCTTCCAACTTTGGAGACCACTCCGTGTTTCTCTCCACTAGTCTGGATCCGAGCTCTACCACTTACTAGCTGTGTGACCTCTGATAAATTGCTTGACCTCTCTGTGTCTTGGTTTCCTCTTTTGTAACTGGGGATGATCATAATAGAATTTACCTTTTTAGAATTGTTGTAAAGATCAAATGAGACAGTCCATGGAAGACACTGACTAGTTCAGAATACTTAATAACCTTTTTTTTTTTTTTTGAAGATTTTATTTATTTATTTTAGAGAAGGGGAAAGGCAGGGAAAAAGAGAAGGAGAGAAGCATGGATGTGTGAGAAACACTGATTGGTTGTCTCTTGCCAGCACCCCAACCAGGGACCAGGCCTGAAACCCAGGCGCATGCCCTGACCCAGAGTCGAACCAGTGACAGTTTGTGGGATGACACCCAACCAACGGAGCCACACCAGCCAGGGCTGTACTTAATAACTGTTAACCATGCGTGAATGAGTTTCGGGAGTGGGGGTTGAGGAGGAGGCCTGTGAAATTCTAGCCAAACAGTGGGTGACTTTGTGTATGTGAGTGACCCAGGGACCTAAAGAGAGACAGACAGAGACAGAAAAAGAGAGAGATAAGGAAGTAGTTCATGTGATTGTAGGGGGGCTGGCAAGTCTGAAAGTTGTGGGCCAGTCTAGCAGGCTGAAAACTCTGGCAGGATTTCTGTGTTACAGTCTTGAGGCAGAATTCCTTCTCCAGGAAACCTCAGTTTTTGCTCTTAGGGCCTTCAACTACTGGGACAAGGCCCACTCACATTATGAAAAGTCATCTACTTTACTTGAAGACAGTTTGATTGTAAATGTTAATCATATTTATAAAATGCCTTCACAGCAACATCTAGACTAGTGTTTGACCAACAACACCTGGCCTCGCAGCTCAGCCAAGTCGACACATAAAAGTACCCCTCACACTGGTCCTCACAGTAACCCAGGCTCAGGAGTCACGGTGTCTCTGTCTCCTGAGTCTTTTCAGTGTGAGTCAGCACTCTGTCTGGTAGGTGAATAGCAAAGGAAATGGTTCCGTGCAAGACGGTGCTCGGGGGCTTGGCAAAGAGAGCTTGTTCAGTGCTCAGGGAAACGTTACTCAGAAGTTGTCATGCAGGTCAATTACTGTGATGGTGACCTTCACAGAACAGAGAGCGGCAGGCATAGCTAAGCAGAAAACAGGAAATGTCCCAAAGAATGCTTTGAGTGCTGATCTAGGGTGTATTCTGTATCTGAGTCTGTTGTTATGTTCTGGGTTGAAAGGATTTCATTCCTTTTAGGAAGAAACAGTCATCTGAGTGAAATTGGAGTGGGAAGAGGAGGTGTAAGATGGACAAGGGGAGTTTTCCGTCATTTACTGTGATGTTTAGTCCCTGCTATTTCAACCTTTTTTTAAAGAGGTGGGATTGAATAATTTAATAACATACATGTGTGACTCTCTGGCTGCTAAGAAAGGAATTTATCTACTTTAAAAAAAAAGGAAATTTTTATCTGCTTTTCTTCTTTTTTTTTTTTTGGCTGACATGTTTATCTGTAAGAATAGACTTTCAACAAAAATGCAATGAGTGCACACTTTGATAAAAATCAGTCTCCTCCTTGGAAGGCGTTCTCCAGAAGGGAGAACCGGTATTTTCCAGGAGGACAGGAGCTAACGCCAGAGACTTAATCTTCCCCTATTAGCTGGGGAGATAAGCGGTACAGTGGTTCAGGGCATGGGGTCTAGGAGCAGACTAGTCCGGAGTTAGATCATTTCATCTCTTAAAACAAACGAATTAAAGTGAGTAAATCTGAAGATCTAATTGGCCTCATTAAGTGGTTCAGGAATCAGACAGCACATCTAGCAACTATATAGAAGGGCTGTCTGAGGAGCTGTACAAAATAGATTGTATTTGTAGGAAGGAGGGTATAAGGGAGCTATTAACAACAAAGACGAAAAGATTATTTTGAGGTGCAGAAATCTCTTCTTTGAGATAAGAGAAGCAGAAAGGTTTTTAACAGGAAGATTGCCTCTTCTTTGGGGAGAAGCAGGGGATGGATCTTCTTTGGGGCCCACATGACAGATTGCTAGTGCTTGACCAGCATTCCAGACTGGTTGATTAAGCTTATGTTTCTGGGAGAGGTTGCAACTGCAGTTCCATCAGGTATTAAATCTAGGTTTGGTATCGGGATTTTAGCATGAGTGATGCCATTTTGGGCCTGTGGTTTTTCCTCTTTAACACATCCTAGCTCTGTGACATTAGACAATTCACCTAACGGTTTTGGGCTTGCTTTGCTCATCTGCAAACTGCAGATAATAACAGAGTTTACCATTTAGGCTTGTTAGGAGGATTAAATGAAGTAAGTGAAAGATTTACTGCGTGTCTGGCTGGGAGTGAGCGCCCCCTATAGGGCAGTGCTGTTGGCATGAACGTTGTGTGCAAGGGGCAGGAAGTTCTGCTTGAATAGTCTCACCTGGTCTGTGGTCAACCTACATCTGTCCGGACTCTTTGTTCTCAGTGCACTACCGAGTCATGTGTTCAGGAACATATGTTGGAAGAGTTGTTGGGCAGCTGGATTGTTTTTTTTTCTTCTGGATTATGAACTTTTTGATGTTATAAAGTCTGGTTTCTGATACCCTTCTTCCTAAGTGGCTTGTACCAGCCAAATGAAGCTTAGCCTGGCATTAGTGGCTTCCCAGTGTGACCATAACCTTTCCACACAACCTGGTTGCCTTTACTCCCCTCCACACCCCTTGGTGCCAGCCAGCTGGGCTGTGCAGTGTACCCAGGCGTGACCTGTTCTCTCCACCTCCGCGGCTGACCCGCCCACCCTATTTCCCCCTACCTGGAGTGACCTTTTCTTCCCAGCTCCACATTTAATCCGTCCTTGTCCTTTGATCCCCAGCTCAGCCTCTGCCTTCTCTGGGAGGCCTTACCTGGTGCCCACAGCCTAACTTTACCTCTCTGTCTTCTGAATTTGTCTTCATCTGTGTCCCTCCGATGACAGCTGAAGCCTCTTGTCTGTATCAGTCTCCTGGCCTCAACTACGTCCCCCCTGGACCACATGAGGGCAGTAACTGTATCTTGGATATCTTCGTATCTCCCACAGCGTCCAGCTCACTTGTCATGTGGCAAGTGATATTTCAGAGATAATTGTTGGATGGAAGAATGAAGATGTTAATTAAGGTTTGTAAGAACTTACTCACTGGACCATTCCCATGGGCTGAGCTATGAGGTCCCTTAGCCTGACCTGGCCAGCCATTATTCCCATTACTGACCCTCGTGTAAGAGGGTCATGGGAAATGTTGGAAATATTGGAAGCTCCAACAAGAGAATGAAATGGGTAAGAGCACAGTGGGGCTTTTTGCTCCTTGGGGAAGACATGCATAAGGATTTGTGTGGTCCCTTCTTCTGTAGCTCATCCACTCCATCTGTGGACTGTTTCAAGACCAGGAATTATCTTACACTCTTCTGTCTCCCCGGTTACTAGTGTGCAGCAGGTGCTTAATAAGTGTTTGAAAAAGAGTGAATAAACAAGGAACCTTTTTCACACTCTTCAGCTGCTTACTCTGGACCAATCCTGTCCCTACAGAGGGTGGGAAGGTCAGTAATACCAGCCTCGGCATCAAGATAGCCTTGCAGTGTTTCTTCTTCTACTGTGATTCCCAGGTCAGTACTGGCTTGGGATTCAATTCAGATGAGCAACCTCTTTGGCAGCCTTGCCCCTGCCTTAGCTCCCTGACTGGATTCTTGGGGAGTGAAATTTTCCTTCAGTGACTTGAGCAGTACTGCGAGCCCCTGTGCCCAATTTCTGAAAATTATTTGCTGCCTTCTCCTTGCTTTACTTACTTGCTGGGATCTCTTATAATAGCCCATCTTTTCTCTTGAAGGTCTGCCATAGTCTCAGGGTCCAGATTCACTCCCTCCTGGCATGATTCTCTAACCACCCAGCCCTGGTTATGGCAGCAAGGGCAGTGGTGAGTGGAGGGAGATTAACGATATCACTTCATACCGTAGAAAGCAGGAATTCCTAACTTTTGTCAAGGTCACTACCTCATTTGAGAATCTGATGAGAGCAATAAACTTTCTCTGCCCCCAAAACTTACAGGTGTAATTAATATTTTGTGTGTTGGAGCAAAAAGTCTTAGACAGTCTCAGAATGCCCTGAAACCTGACCTTGGACTTCCCTGTGGCCATTGCCCAGGATGCCAAGCCCATCACACGTATGATATTTATGTATCTTCTTCCCTCCCATAGTTCTTATTATGAGTTTATTGAGTTCTTACTATGTGACAATTCACTCAGTCATTCATTTACCGATAGTTTATTGAGAAACTATTTTATACCAGGCATCCCTTTTTGTACTGAGGATACAACAGTGATTTAAAAAACAGCACAGTCATTAAGTAATTACAGTAATGGATATTAAACTAGACATTAAAATCAGTACTTTGAATGAATGTTTCATTTTATGCGTCGTCTTTATTTGATGTTTCTGGCAGCTTCCAGTCACTGTGATGTGGTAGCAAACACATCCTCAGGTCTGGAGCCAAAAAGATGTAGGTTCAGATTCTGTTTTGTTTTCTTATTTGCTATGTGACTTTAGACAAATTAACCAGCTTTCCTCAATTCCTTGTCTGTAAAGTGGGGACCTTGCAGGGTTGTCTTAAGGATTTGGAGACGTGCAGTGGAAAGCACAGCCTGGCACCTGTTGGTGGTAATTTAGAGTAAGCTGCTGTAATTGTGGAAAAGAAGCCATTTTGTTCCACTCTGTCAGTTTAAAAGTCCTTTGCACAGACCCTGTTTCTCTCAAGTACACTTGTACTGTAATCAGAGAGGAAGGTTGAGAGGTTTCTGTTGGGTGAAGGGAGGGGTGAGTGGGCTCCATATGGAAGTGTGGGAGAGGAAATCAGGACAGCTGCTAGGTGGCATCAGAGTCAGACCCAGTGAGGGGCTGTGGAGGCTGCATGGAAAGACCACAGTCAGAGCTAACGTGCGTAGGTCCAGGCACAAGCTGATGAGTAGGGTCATGCTGCAGTTTGGAAAGGGAAGCCAGCGAGGCTATGGGAGCCCACTCAAGTGGAAAAATCCATGCTTAGCAGAGGGAGGGTGGTGATTCATGGCTTTGCTATGCTGAGGTCTTGGAAGAATGATGTGGTTAGTCCCACTGCTGGTGTGTGTTGGGAGCCTTAGCAATGTGACATTCAGCTTAACTAAACACTCTACCTCCTACATTTCATGTTAGTAGAGGGGAAGCTGAGGAATGGTTCAAAGTGTGGCCACCAACAGGAGACTACCTGGGTTCAAAACCTAGCCCTGCTACTTACTAACTGGGTGACTTTGTGTTACTCAGTTTTTCAGTCTCCTTGGCTGTGAAAGGGGGATGAAAATAATTATACTACCTCCTAGGGTTCTAAAGAAGAATAGTGAGCAATAGAAAATATGTATGTTTGTCTCTTTCTCCAACCCCATTCCTACCACAGAGCTCCAAAATCCTTGTGATTCCCTAC
>VMDR010013141.1:0-25434 GCA_007922815.1 Macrotus californicus | reverse complement strand
TTCCATTTGGGAAGATGAAAAGTTCTAGAGATGGATAGTGGAGGTGGTTGCATAGCAATGTAAATGTACTTAATGCCATTGAATTATACACTTAGAATAGCTAAAAGGTAAATTTTCTTATATATATTTTGTCACAATAAGAAAATTTTTAAAAAACACAAAATTTAACACTTTAACACTTTTAGAATGTACATAGAGTAGCTTTTAGCACATTTCCAGAGTTGTGAAGTTATCATTGTCAATTTTAGAATATCTTCATCACTCCAAACAGAAACCCTCTCTCATTAAACTGTCATTCCTCGTCCCCCTAGCCTCTGGAAACCATGAATATGCTTTCTGTCTTTACGTATTTGACCATTTTGGACATTTAATACAAATAGAATAATACAATATGTAAACTTTTGTGTCTGGCTTCTTTCGCTTAGCATACTGTGTTCAAGATTCATCCAGGTTGTGGCATGTATTAATCTTTCATTTGTTTTTATGGCTGAATAATATTCCATTATATTGGAGAGACCACATTTTGTTTTCTGTTCTTCAATTGATGGACATTAGGATTATTTCTACTTTGACTATTATGAATAATGCTTCTATGAATATTTGTGTACAAGTCTTTGTGTGGATATGTGTTTTCATTTCTCTTGGGTAGATACCTAGGAGTGGAATGGCTGGGTCACATGATAACTTATCAACATACAACTCACAGTATAATTCAATGCATCAACTCTGGATCTCTATGCTGATGAAGGATATAAGCAGCCTAGAAAACAGAAAACCAAAGGCAGTTAAAAAATCCTTTCTACTTCATATTTCCATTTCTCTCCCCTTACCAAACTGCTACTGGGTCTGTCACTGTGTCACAAAACTCACAGTTTGAGTTTAAGCTCCCCTCCTCAGCCATGAAATGATTCCCAAACAGATTTCAAATGTATGTAGCAGGTGGTTAACTGGTTGATCTAGAGTTGCCTTTGATTTTTGTTTTTCTAATCATTACTTTAGACTAGAAAATCTTTGCCTTCAGACCTGTTAGGCCAAGACCTAAAATCAGCCTGTGATGGTGCTATTCCACATATGCCCTAAATGGTAAGAATGTGTCCACACATAATGTGCAAATATCTATTTTGTTCTTGACTGTTCTTCAACCCAAATCCACTCAAGTGAATCTCTTTGAAGACATGCCACCTACAGGTCAGCATAGTTCAACATCAATTGAATTCTTTTCAAGTACAGCCTGTGACAATTTCTTATTTTTACAATATTTGCCCTTTGAAGCAGCCCTTGAGCTTACACATTTAAAGGGGGGCAGTGGGGTTCAGAGACTGTCAAGCAAGCAAAATGATTTGGGTTGTTTCATTCTGTTCTGTGCCCATGAATAACACTTGATTCATAGATTGCAAATGGAACATTGCACAGGATATGCCCATCATGGGCACAGGAGAATTAGTCTCAAAACACTCTCTGAACTTCTTTCTCTCTGACCAGCTGTGCAAACCAAACTGAAAATAAGCACAAATCCTCTAATAAGGATAATATTTGCACTTCCAAACAGCCCACAAGAAATGGCACTAGAAGAAGCAGCAGCATCTGTAAATTACAAGGATTAACTTACTAACATTTAAATCAACAATTACCACCCCTTCCAGTGCTGGGCTCCATTGGAGAGTCAAGTTGTCCTTGTGTTGGGTCAGTAGCTGGTCTTTCCTGTGGGTTACATGTGAAAACCCTGATGGTGGTTAGAAACCATTCTGCTTGATTTGAACTTGGCAGAAGTACCTGGTACAAATGAAAGACCTCCTTAGAGGACAGGGTGGCAGAGGACTGTTCAGGGTGACAGTGAACTGCCGCAGTTCAGGGAGCCACACCAACCATAACTCCACAGGAAGGCAGGAGGTCAGTTTTACATTGCTAATGCCTTACTGTGTGACCTTGGACAACTGGTTTCCTGTTTGTGAGCCTTAGTTTCTTCATCTGTAAGTGAGGGACTGCTGAACCAGATAATACTGAAGTAGCCTTCTGTGGTTTGGGGCTGAACTGGGAAAGCCTCCCATGTGCCTTTCATCACTGATCTAAATGAAGAACTCAGTAAAGGCATGGATCACATTCAAATGTCAGAATTTCATTTTTAAGAGAAGACAGAGCACACTGAGAAATACACTAGAATTAGATTCTCTAGAAAGGACAGACTGGGCCCCAATTCGGCAGCTAAAGCCTGGCCTTGATCTAGATAGAATCTCAGGACTTTTTTCAATATGTTCGCTTTTCCTATTCACACATTCATCCTATTTCTAAATACAAAATTACAACTAAAAGCTATTAGCACAAGCTCTCTCACAGCTTCACTCTCTCAGCTCAGCATCACAGGGTAAGAATGGAAAAGCGAGCAGAAAAATCTGTGTCCATTGAGCTCGGCCACAGGCAAGATGTAGCCGAGCCTTAAAGGTGTGTCTCAAATTTAGGTTTAGAGCAAACAGAGGACCTGTCAAACCTTCTGTTTGCTTTGCTCTAACAGTTTTGGAAACCAGCCTTTCACTATTATCCTGGCCTAAACCTGGTGGGGGGAGAACATGTCATAAGGACTCCAAGGTGGAAAAGATGTGAAAGAGGGACAAGAGAACCAGGACTAAGCATCCCAAAGAGGCCATCCAACTGTTCCATCTTGAAGTTGTTCCACCTTTTAAAAAGTCCCATCACCCCACAGCTTGTCCCCTTTTTCTTTGTTTCCACAAGTTGAGGCCACATACAATAGATCAAATTATCTATGAACTCTCTCCAGGATTCTCCCTCATTATCTTTCTACCTTTAACTCTTTAAAGTAATCTTTTCTCTTGCTTAAACACTACCCAAGATTATTCCTTGTATGAAAATCCTGAGTTCTCTTTGATATCCTGAGCACTTGTTTCTGGAGCAAGCCCAGCTTGTTAATGTCTCTTGGAGAGGTTACTGATTTCCAGAACAGAGTGTGCATCCAGGCACTATGGGCTGACCAGGAGACAGTAGAGCTGCCACCTCCCTTCTTGTAGGTCAGATCAAGCCCCCTTGAAAACGTATGGGAAAAAAGATGTAAAAATATTTCTGTTGTGATTCAGGAAGCATCTATAACTCTGATGTTTCTCTTATTGTGCCCCCTTCTATTCCCACCTGCTTAGCCAAAATAATAATAGTTAAAACAAATTAACAAAAAACAACAGCTATCACTCTTGAGAGGTTACTGTATTACAGGTACTGTTCCATCCATTTTCCATGTGTGTTAATGTATTTTTACAAGCCACCTAGTCTATGGCACTGTTATAGCAGTTCAAACTAAGACAATGCTCACAGCTGCAATGTATGAGGGTTGAAATTCATTCGTATCTTCAGCAATACTTATCTTTATCTACCTTCTTAATTATAGCTTCCATAGTGAGTGTGAAGTGGGACTTCATAGTGGACTATTGCTTTCTTTCTAGAGTATTTACTGGCTTCGTACTAGGAAAAAGCTCTCAGGTGAGAGGAGTGCTGAGGAGAGACAGTGCTTGGAGAGGAGGTGGATCTGTCAGGATTTATTGTGAGTGGTCAGACATTCCAGGAGAAGGGATGGCCTGGACTGAGTCTCAAAGAATCTATATGTCCATTTCACTTTGGAAATAAACATATTACTGCCATACTGCAGTAATAGAGTCATAGGAGTCATGACAGGGTCTGAGTCTCAAGGTCAGATGGTTGAAGTGCCTGGAACCCCACTCTCAAGAGCATGGCTTTATCTTGGAGACAGGTTGCCATTTGTAAGCTGGGAAACCAAAGGAGAAAATCCGTTTTAGGACAGCCACCCTGACTGCTGTGCAGAGCATGTGTTCATAGGAACAGCACTCAAGGCAATGGGACCAGGGAGCATCTGGTCCAATAATCTCGATGTGAGATGGTGACGGCTTGAACCATGGTAAAGACAGTGGTGACAGCAAGGAGAAAACAGTTCCAGAAGATACAGTGAGATCTCTGAGCAAGGTACTCTCAGTTAGTTCTTTCACAATTTTTCTCCACAGATAGTCTCAGAAAAATTCAAAGGTCAGAGTTTCTAAAGGAAAATTCCCACAGATGACAAAGTGAAGGCTACTGGCCTCCCCATGCTCTGCAGTCGGGGCTGCCTCCCCTCTCTCCTGGAATCTGATGGAAAGAGTGAAGGTGGTAGAGAAAGAAAGGACCCTAGTGCCAGGAGCACAAAACATTTAGATGTGCCCCACCTCTTCACCAAGCCAACTTGACCAGACTTGATTTCATACCAATTATATGCACTGTGGAGAAAAACATGAAGTAAGATGTCCTGGCTTCCATAACATTTCCCTCTACATAAAATCAACATGAGGTCACATGTGAAAAATAATAAAAGATGGAAATGCCCCCTCCAAGGTAATAACACATGATTTCTTGTTAAATAGACATATAACATTTGACATTCAAAAGTTTTAAGAAAGAGGTACATGTTGACCTTGGGTTTAGGGAAGATTAGCAGTTGGATAACAGGATACCCATTGTGCTAAGGGAAGTGCAATGGGTAACAGAAATGAACATATATGTTCACACAAAAACTTTTACATGCATGTTCATAGCAGCATTACTCACAATAGCCCCAAATAGGAAACAACCCAAATGTCCATGCATGGATGAATGGATAAACACAATGTGGCCTATTCATACAATGGAATATTATTTAGCTGTAAAAAGCAACAAGGATCATGTTACAACATGGATAAGCCTTGAAAACATTATGCTAAGAGGAAGAAACCAGACACAAAATGCCACATACTATACAATTTATTTGTATGAAATGTCTAGAATAGGTAAATCCATAGAGACATAAAGCAGATTAGTGGTTGCCAGGAGCTGGGGAAGGGGAAATAGGGAGTGACTATTAATGGGTATGGAATTTCCTTTTGGAGTGGTGAAAATATTCTGGAAGTAAATAGAGGTGATGTTTATGCAATGCTGAATGTAATTAATTGTGCATTTTAAGTGGGTGGATTTCATGTTATGTGAATTTTACCTCAATTTATAAAGATGAAAAAGTTTCTGTCATGTCACTATGGCTGAGAACCAGGGAACCAGTGGGAGGAGACAGCAAATTCCAAAGCAGCAAGCCCAGTTCTAAGGGAGAGTCCAGCACAGAGGCCATAATATTAGAAAGAATGGGCCCCTTATCCTTCTGGGGCTAGGAGAAGACAGTATGTTCTCACAAGGCTTGAGGGGTAATCTGAAGCCAGCCAGGTAGAGAAAAGAAGGAAGGTCATTGCAGATAATGGGGATATGTAGGAAAACCTGCCAGCACAAAGCAGTATGGTGGGCCCAGGCCAGGACATGTAGGGCTTTGTAGGTCATGGGCAGGACTTTTTAAAATAATATCTATTTTTATTTTTCAGTTATAGTTAACATTTATTATTATATTAGTTTCAGGTGTACAGCATAGTCAGGAATTTGAATTTGCTCTGAGTGAGATGGAGGGCATTTAACATGAGATTGATGGATTTTAAGTAAGGGAACATGATCTGATTTACTTTTTAAGAGGCTTCCTCTGGCTGCTTGGTGGAGAATGGGCTGGAGGTAGCCATGCAGTTATTCAGGGCAGAGATGAGTGCACACATCCAAAGCTGTTTACAAGGCAGAGTCTGTAGGGCTTGGTAATGGAGTGGATGAGATCAGGAGAGGAGTCAGGGCTGCCTCCTAGGTTTGGGGCTCCAGCAACTGTGGTGCCATTTACTGAGATAAAGATCATGTATGGGACTGGTAGGGTGATTTGGGGGACAAGAAAGGACAGTTCTGTTTTTGGACATTGCAATGCCTCTGAAAACGCCATTAGACGACACAGAACAGGCATTTGAATGTAGGTATCTGGTTTGACAGAAGAAGCATGGCTGGAGAGGTAAAGGTTGCTGTGATCTTCATGTGGGTATGAATGAGATGGCCCAGGGAGAGAGGTTAGTGTGTGAAGAGAGGACCTGGTGGAAGTTATAGTGTAAGCAAAAACACAGAGGCAGGAAGAAGCACAGAGGTTTGGGGAGCAGCAAGTGTTCCAGTGAGGCTGGAAGCTGGGGCCAGGAGGGGTGGGAGAGAGATGACTGGAGATGTCATCCTGGGCCAAGTCCTGCAGGGCCTTGAATGCTGAGCTCAGGAACTTACACTAGGTCCCAGGAACAATGGGAAGAAGCCACTGATGGGTTTGACTTAATACTTTCAGAAGATCCCTCTAGTGCAAAGAGTGGACAGAAGAGCAGGGAAAGGAGAAGTAAGGAGACCAGTTAAGATGCTCCATTTTTTCTCAGTGGTCCTCAGGTGGTCACTTGTGTTAGGGGTATCCTTAGTGGGAATGGAGAGAAAGGGGCACTTTGAGAAGTCTTGATGGGATTGAATTGCCAGGCATTCAATCAATACATGTTAATCTAGTTTTGTTAAAATTCACAAAACCAGTTACAGACAAATCCACAGTGCTCCAATTGTACTCTGCCTTGGTTTTTTACCCATGGCTGGTGATGAAAGTCTACAGTCAAACAGAAGATTGACATTTGCATAAGAGTTAATGAAATCAAATGGTCTTGAACAAGCTGGGATTTGGCTACTATAATATCCAATTTCATGTCCACTAGCACCCTATGGATGTGTGTGTCTCTTGTCTGTCTGTGTGCAGGGGCGGGTTTTATATATTTGGTGCCCTAAAGGGGTGGTAGTGAATGCCTATTGAAAATCAACAAGAAGTAATTTGAACACAATGTTGTTACTATTAATTGGATGCTGTTTTACACATTTGTGTCCTGTAACTTTTTCTGGGAGGTTTCTTGAACTGCTTCCATCACAGGAAAAGATACAGAGAGGTCAAATGTTAGTTTCTGTGGTTTAAGTCTCCCAAGTGCTTTAGGCAGACTTCACTATGTACGTTAAATAAGGCCCTACATCTTCATGTTTGGAAGGCAAATGTTAAGTCCTATGCCTGCAGAGGTCAGGATACAGAGTGGGAAATGCTGCCTTGGAAATATTACAGACATAAGTTATTTCTTGCCAAGTGCCTAAGCAAATTTCATATTAATTCTACTGAGCACTAGAAAGAAATTTACAGAACAGTCTCCTGCATTAGGAAAACATGGAAGTACCGGTTTTGCCCTGTTTGATTGGCACCCAGGCTTCCAGAAGATGGGCGGTGTTCTGCATTTACATTTCCAGAGAAGAGGATTTCTCATGATACTGAACCTTGAAACCAAGTAGTGACCCACTGGAATTTTGTACCCATCTTCTTTTCCTCCTGTATGGTTTGTTACCATGGCCATCATTGCCATTATCATCTCTGTTGTATGGACCTTGGTGTGTTAAGAAAAAAACTTCAAACCCCAAATGGGAATTTTAACAGAAATCAAAAAGGATGAGATGATTAGTATCTCATGGGAATTTGTGACACTGGACTACAAAATGCTCTGGTCAAAGGATTCCTTGACCTGGGTGAGCAATATTATGGTACACAGTTGCAACAGGTGTGATGGGAGGTTTCCACAGAAACACAGGGATGAAAGTCACTTCTGTCTGTGAAGCTGCAGCTCCTGACCGGTCATGCTCGGTTGTCTCTGGGCAGCCAGCAGAGCCTGAGAGTCTATATCCCAGCTCCCTATTCTTCCAGAGCCCAGTTAAGCACTGCTGGGACTCTTGCACAGGCCTCCTCACTCTTCTCTCTGCCTCTTTGCACCATCCCAATCCCCTCTCCACTTTCCTCACCTTTTTACTCTTCAATGGCTGTTGCCTAGGCAGCATTTTCTAAGACAGATACTGGAATTTGTACAAAAACCTCTGAGTCTCCTTAAAGAAATGGATTCATGAAACTTACAGGCAAGAAATGGCTGGAAAGAAGTGTTTGAAGTCATGAAAGTCAAGGACCTACGTCCAAGATTACTCTATCCAGCAAAGCTATCATTTAGAATGGAAGGGCAGATAAAGTGCTTCCCAGATAAGGTCAAGTTCAAGGAGATCCTCATCACTGAGCCATTACTATATGAAATGTTAAAAGGACTTATCTAAGAAACAGAAGGTCAAAAATACAAATAGTAAAATGACAACAAACACAACTATCGACATCTGAACCTGAAAAACAAAAACAAACTAAGCAAACTACTAGAACAGGAACAGAATCACTGAAATGGAGATCACATGATAGCTTATCAGTGGGAAGGAGGAGGGGAAGAATAGGGGGGAAAGGCACAGGGAAAAAGAAGCATAATAAGTAGGCATAAAACAGAGGAGAGGGAGGTTAAGAAAAGTATAGGAGATGGGGAAGCCAAAGAACTTATATGTACAATCTATGGACATGAACAAAGGAGGGAGGAAATGCTGAAGAGTAGGGAGTCAGTGCAGGGAGGAGGGTGATAAAGGGGAGAAAACATTGGGACAACTGTAACAGCATAATCAATAAAATATACTAAAAAAAAAAGAAATGGATTCATGAAATGCCAGTCTGATCTCTTTGCCCTGCAGCCTCACCCCAGCCCCACTGAAAACTCTTTAGGGTCCCTGTTGTCTTTGGATAGACTCCAAACTTCACCTGCTCGGGGAGCCCTATAAGACCTGGTTCCAGCCAACTCGTGTTCCGTATGTTTTGACGTTTCTCATTTCTAGGCCTTTGATTCCATATGTTCTCTCGACCTCCCCCCACCCCCATCTGCATGGTGAACTATTGCTTTCCCTTAAATCAGCTTAATCCTGATCATCCAGCTGGGAGTGGCCCCACAGTTTCTTGTCCTCCCCTCTCTAACTGCCTATGTTGTTGCAGAAAATAAGACTTGTGCAAGATTAAGAGGGTAGTGAAGAGAGACTTTATTTACTCATGCGGGCTCAGAGGAGTCCCCTCTAAAGTCTGAGCCCTGAACTAAGGTTTCACTCTTCCTTTATAGCTAGGGTGGTGGGAAGTCCTACAGGGCGGAGCTAGGAAAGAGCGCAAAGCAGGTTTATAGAAGTGGAAGAGAAGCGGTTATTGCATCAGCCTGGGCCGGGAGGGGGAGCCATCTTGGGGTGAGCCTTTTTGCCCTGATTTTCTTCTACATTTCCCCCCTTTGATGCCTATGTTAGAGAATGTCATCATAGGTATCACTCTTATCTTCTAGGACCAGACATTCTCTGCTTGGGTGCCTAAGGCCTGGTAACTTTTTATGGCAAGGATGCAAGCCGTGGCTTGTCCAGTTACTACGGACTCAACAGTTTGGATTACGGTACGTATGATGCACAGCCCTAATACCACTCCTAAGATTATGGTAAGGATTGGCCCTAGAAGAGGTAGTAACCACTGGGTCCAGGCCCCTGATCCCCAGCCCCAGAGACTAGTAGCTTCTGTCTTGGACCTTTGTATGTTTTCTCTTAGTTCTCTTACTTTTTTCATTACTATGCCAGACTGGTTGGTATAATAGCAACATTCTTCCCCGAGGAACATGCATGTTCCCCCTTTCTCAGCAGTGAGGAGGTCCAAGGCCTGTCTGTTTTGTCAGGTACGGGTACTGCAACCAGGGCCCGTTGGGACAGGGGGAGGCATACCCAACACTCAGGGGCCGCCTGGCTGGAGTTTTGGTACTTCTTATAACCTGGTCCACCTGTTCCGTTGAGCTGAACTGCTGGATGGCCTCAAGGAAGGCAGTCAGGTTGAGGCCTTGATAGTCTGGATGCTCCTTGGGGCAAGTCAGGGTGCAGTGTACCTGCTCAGTGTGCTATTGCAGGGCTTGGTCCCGCTTTTTCCCTGCTGTCAGATGACCCTAGCTGGGGGTAGTAGGTCCAACATGCCGTGGTCCCTAATTTCCCTATCTGACTGCATACTGCCTCGTCCTTATGCTCTAGGGTGCCTGTCCAGAACTGCCTGTTTTCCCAGGTGCATAGCGTGGCCTGTCTAGCCTGGTAGCATTTGGTAGGGACGAGGGTGTGAGCCGTGAATGGGGAGCTTGGGGAAGACCAATACGTGGCCCCGACCCTAATTCTCCCTCCTGGCGTGGAGCACTTACATGTCGGGCCCCCCCTTTGATAGGCTCACCGCCCACCCGGCTGCTAATATAAGCAAGATCCATGATAATCTTGGGGTCACCATCTTGCCTGGGTGGCTAGTGAAGCCAGTATGTGATACCCTCGAGCACTGCAATGAGGGCCATGTAAGCTAGTCTGAGCGCAAGCCGTTGACCGTTGCCCCAAGCGCTTGGGGCCACGGTGACCAGTCTGAGTCCAAAAACTGCTGCGATGAGGTTGAGGATCAGCAGAGCTTGCCAGGGACACTTAGTGGCTGGCTGGATCTCGAGGCAGAGGGGGTTCACTGGGTCTGGGATGGCTTGCCATCTCTCCTTGTCACCTCCTGGTTCAGTTGCCCCTTTTACTCCGCTGTGGTGGACCCAAGGGATGATTCCTACAACTTTAAGAGTAGTGGGGGAGGTCAAAATTATCAGGTGGGGTCCAGTCAACATGGGCTGGAGCGGCTCTTTCTTCCAATCCTTGACCCAAACAAATATAGTCACCTGGTTGCCAGGGGTGGACTGGGCCTCCTAGGGGGATACATTTTCTCCTAATTCTAGCAGAAAGGTCTCCTGGCTAGCCTCTCCTATTAATCTGACATCTCCCTGGGGCAACTGCAGGACAGGTGGGGGTCTACCAAAAAGGATTTCGAATGGGGTATATCCTGCCTTGCCCGGGGTATTCCTTACTCTAAATAACACTAGGGGAAGCAGATCCGGCCTGAGCAGCCAGGTTTCTTGGTGGAACTTAGACAGGGTGGTCTTCAGGGTCCTATTCATGCACTCCACCTTGCCTAACCTCTGTGCCTGACCTACATGATAGGCCGCATGTAGGTTCCACTTGATTTGCAGGTGCTTAGTCAGTTCCTGCACTACTTTGGCTGCAGATGCTGACCTACTGTCACTTCTAATAGAGAGGGGGAGCCCATACCTGGGAATAATCTCTTTCAAGAGGACTTTCACTACCTCCTGGCTTTTCTCAGTTCTGGTTGGGAAGGCCTCTACCCAACCGGTGAAGGTGCAGACGAATACTAATAAGTATTTGTAGTTTTTACTGGGTTTAACTTAGGTAAAATCCACTTGCAGATCTTCGAAGGGCACGCTTCCTCTGGCCTGAACCCCGGGGAGCCCCTTCAGGTTCTGTGGGAGGTTGTTTCTGGCACACGTGACACATCGGCCGATGACGGAGGTGCAGAGGCTGGCGAGCTTAGCTATAAAATAATACCTTTTAAGCAGGTTTTTGAGGGCCATCTTTCCCAGATGCGTAGCTTGGTGACATTACACTACCAGGGCCGCCGCCAGTCCTTTAGGAATGTAAACCCAGCTGTCCGGCAGATGCCAGAAGCCCGTGGGTGTCCTAATGTAGTTCTCCTTTTTGGCCCATTTTTCTCCCTCTGGCAAATAGGCTGGCCGAACTAAGTGCTGGGCAAGCAGGAGACATATATGGGCCCGGGTTGGTGATGTGGCTGCCACTGTTCCGTCTCTTGCTGCCAGTTTGGCGGCCTTGTTGGCTCTTTGGTTACCCAGGGCTATCTCAGTCCTTTCTCTCTGGTGCCCTCTGCAGTGCATGACGGCCACTGCCTCCTGGGCTCAGACGGCCTCAAGGAGTTCAAGAATTTCCTTGCCTTCTTCTGTGAGCAGTCCCCTTTCCTTTAGGAGCTCCCTTTTTCCCTTTCGGGTCGCTGGGCTGCCGGAGTGCCGCTGCGAGTAGGGCCGCTTTTTCTTTCATTCTTTTCCTTGCCTCCTTGTCCTCTGCCTCCTCATGGTTGTTATAGACTTTATTGGCGACTTCAATCAACTGGCTAATGTTCATGCCCGCGAAGCGAACCCCCCAAGCTTCTGCAGTTTCTTCCTGATGTCTGGGGCAGACTGGGTGACGAACACAGTGTTTATCATTCTCTGGTTATCGGGGCTCTCAGGGTTGAAGGGGGTATATATTTGGTAGGCCTCGCAGAGCCCTTTGAGGAAATCGCCTGGGCATTCTTCATGCAGCTGGGTGACCATGGCAACTTTAGTAGTGGGCTTCCTGGCCCCTTCTCGAATACCCTGAAGCACTGCCTCTCTATACCTCTGGAGAGCTGCCCTCCTTTTCCCGGTATTGTGGTCCCAAGTCAGCTGCACCTCTGGGGTTGCTTCTCTGGCCCAGGCCTCTGGATTCAAGGTCCTACCGGGGCTGTATTTTGCAGAAATTTCTGGGCCTCCTGAAGGACCTGGCGCCTTTCCTCGGTGTTAAAGAGGGTAAGGAGCACCTGGCAACAGTCAAACCATGGTGGCTGATGAGTCTGCATAATGGACTCCATGAGGTCAATGAGGGCCTGGGGCTTCTCAGAATACGAGGGAGTATGATGTTTCCAACTGAGAAGGTCTGTGGTAGAGAAGGGTAGAGAAGGTCTGTGATAGTAGGCCATGGTCCCTCCCGCCTGCAGGGTTCCATCTGATCCCGGCTGGGGAGGGGCCTGGGCCTCCCAGAGCGGCATTTGGATTGCTGGTTGAGGCCGCAGTCTGCCAGCGACCAGGGACTCATCCCAGGCTGGGTCCGGGGCCATTGGTGGGGAAACCGACGGGGGAGGTGTTTCCAGGGCCCCCGTCCCTCTCTGAGCACCCGGGGCGTAGGTGGGGGGGGCAGACCAAGAAGGGGAGGTTCCTCTTCCTGAGGTCCCTGGAGGATCGGCTATTTTCGGCTCCCCGCACCCTGGATGGCTAAGACTTGTGAATGGCGCCCTTGAGTGGCCCTTGACCGGCAACTTCCTGGGGTCACCCCGAGACTCCTCAGGGTTCTCCGTCTTTCAGCACACTCCTAGAGCCATCTTGGGGGGTCTTGGGCAAGCTCTTGCCACTGGTCAATATAGACATATTGATCTGGGTGCCCTGGCTGGCCCGTAACAACGAGATGCACTGCCCTAATGGTCCCTAAGTCTAGAGTCCCCTCGGGAGGCCAGCACACCCCAAAAGTGGGCCACTCGCGCTCGCAAAAGGTGCTCAGTGTGTCAGGATTCATGGAAAGGCCCTGACCCCTGAATCTGGAGGAGTTCTGGAGCATGCAGTCGGGGACCGTGGGAGATGACTGTCCGCCTCCCATACTCCCCCCTTTATGGCACGGACGGACGAAGGGTTGGGGTGCCTCCCTGGGGAGACCTCTCAGATGCCCGTCTGGCCTCTCCCCTCGCGGGGACTTGGGCTCATCTTGGCTAAGGCTGCCTGAGTAGAGTCCAGGCGAACCAGCCCTTATGCCATAGGACGCACCGAGGAACCGCAGGTGAGGGCCCGGGCAGGCCCCGTGGATTTGATCTGTGGGGCCGCAAACACACTCACACACACATTCAGAAACCAGACTCTCCAAGGCTATACCGTTCCCTCCCCGTCCCGCGGGGAGCCCTGCCTGACGGCTCGGAGGCCTGTGAAAGGTGATCAGTCTCTCCTGCCCGCTGGGCGGCCTGCCTGGGGTGTGGGTTATATGGCCACTCACCCGAACCTGACGCCGCGCAGCTCCTGGTGTTCCGTTTGCTGTCCCCTGCGGTCCGGGTCGGGTCCGAGAATGCCTGACACTCCGCGGGGTCCCTGGCGAAGTGGTTCCCAAAAGAAGCCAGGCGGCGCGCCTCCCATTCATCGCAGGGCTCCCCGGAGCGCCTGCGTGCTCCCTCACCGGAGGCAAATGCCTGCTCGCGTGAGTCGTTTCCCATCGGGGAACCAAAATGTTGCAGAAAATATGACTCCTGTGAGATGAGAGGGTACCAAAGGGAGACTTTATTTATGCAGTGTTAGCTTTGGGCAATGGGTACATTGAGACCACCTGGATCACAGCAATGGGGTAGGAACCATGTGTTTGTGTGGATCAGGGCTTACTTGCTGGCTTAATAAATAAGGTCTCAGACAACTTTCCCCTTTAATATTAACTTTTAATGTTGCAGAAAATAAGATTCGTGCAAGATTAAGAGGATAGCGAAGGGAGACTTTATTTACTCATGCGGGCTCAGAGGAGTCCCCTCCAAAGTGTGAGCCCTGAACTAAAGTTTCACTCTTCCTTTATACCTAGGGTGGCGGGAGGTCCTGCAGGGTGGAGCTAGGAAAAAGCGCAAAGCAGGTTTACAGAAGCGCAAGAGAAGAGGTTATTGCATCAGCCTGGGCCGGGAGGGGGAGCCATCTTGGGGTGAGCCTTTCCGCCCTGATTTTCCTCTACAGTATGACTTGGAGTTATAATTGTTGTCATCTGTCTCCTCCCAACAGAGCAACTGGGACTTGCTTTCCTCTCTGGGCTGAGAACTGGGCCAGGCCCACACATCCATCCCCTCCTTTCATGGACACTGCTACCTCTACCACATGCATACTCTGAACCTAAACCCTTCTCTCCAGTCTCACAGATCCCAGCATCTCCCCGCTAGGTGATGCCACTCCTGTGAACCACTTTCTCTATCCCTCACTTTCTGACACTCTGCTGCTTAGTGTTTAAAACCCTTTAGTGGCTTCCGTTTGTTCTCAGGATCAAATCTTTGCTCATTAGCATGGCATTCAAGGTTCTGCCTGAACTTGCCTTACTATAAAATCCAAGAGAAGGAGAATAAGAACTCTGTGGAGAAGCAGAGACTGAGGGATAATTTGCTACAATTTAAAAACTGTAAAAGGGAATATTGTTTTAGAATCCCTTTTCAGGGCTTCTGTTTACATACGGTGTCTGTTCCAAAAAATTCCTGTTTCAGGGCCATGGGTGGGCTGAATATTGCTGGTATAGGCAGTGAGTCCCACACTTGTCAATTTCACTGGCAAGTAGATTTCTTTCTTTTTTCTTTTTTTCACATTTGGGGATGGGTAAAGTTGCCAGTTTTCTATTTTGCAAAGTAAGCACATTAAACAAAACCCTACCATGTTTTCATGAAATAAAGGACTTTTGTATACTAAAAGAGCCTGTGATTTCAGAATAAACGTCAATACTCTAGCTTTATTGGGGAAAACTTGACACAACCACCTCATTTTCCTTATTTCCCCTGGGACTGGTAAAGACTCACTGAGAAACTTTTGTAGACCTTGGTGCTCCCCCTCCCCTCAGCTAGCTGTTCAAATTCCTCTTGATATGCACTGAGTCTTTGTCTCTTAATTGGGCTCCCACAGAGTGGGGACCCGAGTTGGGAGGTGGGAGTGTTGCTTCCTTTCCCACTACTATGGTGCAGGGGCCCACAAACCAGTGTGGTTAAGAGGGATTAGGACCCAAGACTGTGGGAGGAGAGAGGAAGCAAATAGAAGGGCTGTTGAAACCAGGAGCACAAGCTGAGCAGCTTTGGGTCCCAGGGCCATTTGCCGCTGCTGCTGCCACTGCCCCTACTGTAACGTGGACTCCCTCTCTACTCTGGCACCCCAAGAATCAAATGGGAGGGGAGGTTAGCAGGAAATGGCACTCCTGACAGGGACAGTGCTGCTCTCAAGATGGGTTCCTTCTGCAGTGGTAGGGGTGGTGGCAAGGCCTTTCCAGTGCCCTGGTGGGCAGATGCCACTATGTGGTGCTGATTTTGGGCATGGGTAAAGGATATTCCCTTGGAGAACTTTGCAAGGAGGGGTCTATGGCACTTGGGAACAAGACAGGAACTCTGCACTAGTGATAGTGACATAACAGCTGTTTTGGAATTTAGAACACATCTTCCCAAGGTTATGGTATGTAATGAGGGTAGGGGCCATAAGTTCAGGCAGTGATGGAATGCCAGGCTAGCCCTCAGAAGTCTACATAACTCGCTTTAGTGGAAGTCCTCCCAGCTCCATTTGTGCCTCTCTTGTACTCCCAGACTTGCTTGTTGGCCATTTGTCCATAGCATACTTCTCTGCCAGTGTCAGAGCTGAGGAAAGCAGGGCTTCTTAGGAGAGGAGCTTGTCAGGTCAAATGGTTTTACAGTTGGTGACAGGACATGAGAAGTTCAGGAAGCTGTAAGGAGTAGCAAGAGGGTGGAGACAAGGCAGGCTGGGTCAGGAGTCATCCCTAGCTCCCATGTGTAGGGGCAGTGGGGAATGTGTGTCTGTGTCCAAGGGAGGCACAGAATCACAGTTTCTAAGTGTAGAATTTCCTGTTTATAAGTCAATTTTATGTTCAATTCCAATTCAGCAGGATAGCCAGTACCTGACTGAGAAGATTACCAAGTTTTAGGCTGGTCCTCAGCCTGGCAGGCTCAGGGCCTAGAAGTCATAAACCCTTTCACACTCATACTATCCTAACTTATATGAGACTGAGAGACTAGTCAGGCCCCAGATGAGTCATTTTACATAAGGAGAGTTGTCTGGTAGGATAACAGCTCAGACATTTGCAGTATTTTGATTAATTACATATTTTTGAGTGGGTGTCTTGTGGCACATGGTATAAATATTACCCTTTTCTGTTGGTTCTTATTCCTGTGTCATCCTGTGTTCTGAAGGAGCACACTCTAGGTCTTGCATCATTATCTGTTAATATTCATCCTTGCCAGAGTTCAAGCTGCTCGAACAGGGGCCAGCAAACTTTCTGTGTAAAGGGCTAGGTAGTAACTATTTTAGACATTGTGGGCTCCATGATCTCTGTCACAACAACTCAACTCTGCTGTAGTAGCACAGAAATAGCCATCTACGATGCAGAAATGAATGGGAGTGGCTGTGTGCCCACAAACTTCATGGGCCCTGACATTTGAATTTCCTATAACTTTTCTATGTCACAGAATAATCTTTTTATTTTTTCAACCAATTAAAGATGCAAAAACTACTCTTAGTTTGCAGGCCATCAGACAGGTATGCTGGATTTGGCCAGTGGGCCATAGTGTGCCAACTACTCCTGGGCTAGAAGATAGTTTTTTTAAGATTTTATTTATTTATTTTTAGAGAGAGGGGAAGGGAGAGAGAAAGAGAGGGAGAGAAACATCAACATGTGAGAGATACATCAATTGGTTGCCTCTCGCATGCCCCAGCTGGGGACCGGCCTGCAACCCAGGCATGTGCCCTGACTGAGAATCAAACCAGCGACCTTTCAGTTCGCAGGCTGGCACTCAATCCACTGAGCCACACCAGCCAGGGTGTAGAATATAGTTTTACTGTGTATTACATCATGGCCAGTATTCTGCTAGTGGGATTTAGATGTTTGCACTGACACATGTACCAGTTAGGGCTCTCAGTGGGTGTGACAGTCCAGGGCATGTTGACTGAGATGGCCTCAACTCAGGGGCTGCATTTTCCTTACCTCCTCAGTGTAGGCCACCCACTTTCCACCATGTCAATCCATCCTTAGCACAACCTTATTGAATCTAGCCAGGATTTCAACCATTTGGCTCTAAAGCACATGTTCTTAGTCATTCACTCACTGGGCTTCCTGGTGATCCCCTTGTGCCCTTTGACACTATGGAACTGGAGTTGATTAACTCCCCAACCTCAAGGGGCTTCTGTTTTGCTTTTTTTCCATCATTAATCATTGAGACCATGCATGAAGTTGTGAGGAATAAAAAATAAGGATAAAATGCTTAGAATATGTCATGTATACATTTAGTATATGTTCAATAACGACTGGCTATTTCTGTTCATTTTCTGGCTAGTGTCACAGAATAAGTAAGCACTGCCCTGATAATCCAAATAGTCATTTACTTTTTATATGTTTTTTATTTTTCAAGCCCCAGGATTCAGATCAATGGATGGAAGTCACAGGCTTCATCTCAAGGACACCCTTGTGCCTCACTATGGCTCAGAGTAGGGTGGGAGGTACTGGTGGGCATATCTCTGAAGGGGTAGGCCTGGTGGGGGACACAGGAAGCCTGTGGAGGGACACTGTGGGAAGGTGATAGTAGCTGCCCTTTGAGGATGTGGCCGAAAGCAGCCCATGTTGAATAGTGGTAGAGACAGGTTCAAGGACCCCACGATGCCATTCCAGAGAGCAGCGGTGATTTCTCTTTGTCCTCTGTCCTCAAAAGCTGGCTACAGTTGGAGCTCTTCTGGAGGGCATTTTGCTGTTCAGGGTAGGGTCGGAATCTGATTTTGCCTCGTCCAGGAGATGGACTCTGTTTGCGGGGGTTCATGGAAGAGGATTGCAGCACATTTGTCTATCAGTGAGCACGTTTACAGACCGACTCCACAGATGCGACCTTGTGCTCTCAGCGCATTCATCAAAGCCTTGGGACAACTGACCCTGTGTCTCACCCTCCATCCACTGGGCCCACAACGCTCTAGTTTAGGCTGTCCCCCTCTTCCTCTTCCCCCTGGCCTGCCCAGGCACCCCAGCCTCGGGCTCATTTCTTCGAGATGTGTCACTGTTTGCCAACTGTGGCCTGCCATGAGAATGGAACTTTTCTTTCATCTCTGGACAGGGTTCCACTACAGTTTCCTGCAGGGATTGGCGAGTGGGCGGGCAGCCAGCCATTCTGAATAACCAAGCTTGGCCACTGCGACTGAGACACGAAGGCGGGTGCTGTCCTGAAAAGGCCTCTAGGTAAGACTCCTTTACCCTGATGACACCAATGTGATAAGGGGAGGAGCTCTAAGAGTCACACGGCTGGCTGACCACACCTGGCAAGTGAGCAGTCCTGGGTCCTGCTATGGCCCGGGAGTCTGGCACACTGGGTGGAAATCACTGCACACTATCGCCTTTTGCGCCTCTGGCTTCTCCGCCATTGTTGACTCACTGCTCCGGGGCGGCAGGGTCCACCTCTCAGACTTCTATCTCCAGAGCTGAGTGGGAAAGGGACATGCGGGCTGCGCTCCGCTGCTGGAACTAGACTCAACCCAGACGCCCCACCTGCTGGACGTCCTTGCGCCCCGCCCCTCATGCACCGAGACTGCAGGCGCATCCAGCCCCGTCACGCCTCTGGCGCAAATTCATCCCACCTCACCCTACCCACGCCAAGCGCGACTCTCGGAGCCAGTGCTCATGCGCGTCCCTTTCCACCCTTCCCCAACGCGCTGCTTACGCTGGCTCTGGGCGGGTCCTGCAGGGGTGGCAGGGCTCCTCCTCCTCTGATACTCCTCCTCTTTTCCCTCTCTATCTGGACCTTCCTTTGGGGTGTTCTCGCACAAACTCTGCTCCTGTGGGTCCCCTCCATCCGCTCCCAGCAATGGTGGCCGGGCGCTCGGTGTTCCTCTTCTGCCTAGCTTTTTCCTTGGTCACTTTGGTCCAGAGAGGTAAGGCAAGCGGGGCGCGGGGGGAACCCTCCCACCCCGGGGGCCCGCGAGGCTGGAGCTTGGTGCACTGGAGGGCCCGTCCTGCGCATGAGCAGCACGGTGCCTGTCACACGGGCCTGCAGCGGAGACAGTTAGAGGGCAGTGGGACTGGGGTGCGAGCCTCTGGCCTGCGGGGGGGCTGACCCTGCTGGGATCCAGGTAGCCAGATAAGAGGGCCCAGGACCCCTCCAGTTGCTGGGCTGGAAACGGTGGGATAGTACCCTCTTAAAATCCTGAAGGGGGTTTCACCACTGGTGACAACAGCTGCCCCCAGGGGATAGCTTTTGGGAAACCTTTAAGTGAGCACTCATACCCCTTAGCAGGGCTTCTCAAAATGTGTTTCTAGGCCACCTGAGACACAAGCACCTGGAGAGCTTCCTGGGCGCATTCCTATCTCTTTTGTCAGGATCTCTGTGGGGACAGCGACTTGTAGGTCTAACCAGCTCCCAAGATGCTTCTGGTGACCGCCCTAGTTTTTGAGCAGGTGATACTTTGCCAAGGTCGAGGAGAGAGAAATTCTGCTGAATCAAGGAAGCAAGTTTCTTAGATCCTGGCTACTTAAGGTGCGATCGAGGGCCCGCGCAGCATCCCCTGGAACTTGTTAGGAATGCAGCATCTCGGCCTAGCCCCTGACCTACTGAGCCAGATTCTTCATTTTAACTAGACCCCCGGGTAATTAGCATTCCAGTTTGGGAAGTATCTTAGAATAAGTGCAGTCTGTGGTTAAAAATAGGGTCTCTCACGTGTACTGGCTGGATCTTCTTACAATTATTTATATCTCATGTTCACATCAAAAAAAAGGGGGGGAGGTTAAGGAGAACACTGCAATTGAGCACAGCTTTGTGTGAACTTCCTGATAACAAAGACAAATTCAGCTAATTAAAAACAAGTGAGCTCAGCAAAAATAAAACTTCGTCCTAGTACCGACTTCTGGTGAGATTTATATTACGTATAAGGAGCACTGGAAAACAGTAGACAGTGCAAGCCAAGGCAGTTTTGCAAAACATGCAGAAATGATCCTCATGTGGGCAACCCTCCTGGAATTGGTATAACATTCCACAAAGGTGCCAGGCTCTGTTCTAGACACTGGTGGTGCAGCAGTGAACAGAACTGAGACTCTGTATTCATGGAGCTGATGTCCTGGTAGGGGGGATGAAAAGTACAAACACGGCAGTCTATTATAGAATATTGTTAGTGCTATGAATAAAAATAAAACAAGTTACAAGGTTGTGGAATTTTCTGTTTTATTTTTCCTTCGAGGTTAAAATTTTAATTTTGTGTATGATACATTTGTGGGAAAGTATAATCATTTAATTGACTTGCATCTAATGATGTGGAAAATTTGAATGTGGAAGCACAAAAAAAGTTAGAAAAATGATACTCTTCTCAAGGCTATCTTCTGAAAGTCTTCAACATGGTATATACATTGAGAAAGTGAGGAATATAAATGATTCTCAGTTTTTCACCATCATGCATTACACTAGGTGATTTAGAAAGCGATAGAAGAAACTGAACCAGTGAAACCATTTTACATATGTGTAAATGGAGGCACAGAGAGGTGAAGTAACTTGCCTCAGGTGGCAAAAATAAGATTTGATCCCTGGCTTGCCTGATTCCACAGTCCTTGCTTTCGAGCACTAAACATATATATGCCCTTATTCCTGTAGGCTGCCCTACTTCTATTGCTTATTGGCTGAGTGGCCTTGGGAAAGTTCTCTGAACCTTGGTCAATTTGCTCATCTGTATAATGCCTAACAATTCACAAAGGTTTCTGGAGGGGACCAGGCAAGTGTCACTCTCAGATCTGCAGCCCTCTCACCAGCTACCAACCCCTGAGTGCTTGCTGTGTGTCATACACTTCACATTTATTGTTTTTAATTGCCCCAACAATTTTGCTGGTTAGGTATTATCTTCACCTTCCAGTTGAGGGCCCCCCTGGTGGAATAGCTTGAAAGTGAGAGCACCAGGATGCCATCCAGATAAGGCTGCCACCCAGTGGCCTTTTTAAAATCTTACTTAAGAAAGCTGAACCAGAAAAAGCTTTTGTTTCAAGGTAGGGACCCAGTTTTCTGGATCTTTCATGCAAAATGCAGTGACCAATATGGGTTTTGCATTAATGGTCTTCCTCTGGGTATGTGGGCAGTTACAGTTTCAGAGTGGCTGTGTCAAAGTGAACAAACACAAAGTAGGTGCTAAGTTAGGTACTTGCTGGCTCTCCCAGGGCCCTGAAGTGGTAGGTTGAGTGAGCCTGCCCAAGAATAATTTCATTCTTGTCCAGGTCCGTAGCAGTGAGATGTGACTGGAAAAGTCCAGCAGGCCTCAGAAAGCACACACAACCTCAAAACATGATTTGTGAGATCCCTCCAGATGCTGGCAAGTTGAAACAGACTTTAGGTTCCCAGGAGTTTAAAAGGGTTGTTAATAAGTCATCCCTGTTCCAATTACAGTTGGGTTTTTAGTCCACCATGCATTTTACTGGTTCTGAAAACTGAGGACAGGTCTGTAGCCTGTGTGTACCTACAGAAATTGGAAGCTGTTATTTTGAGCAGCAGGGAAGAGCAGCTCAGTGGTGCAGGTGGGTAGTAATTATAACAAGAGCTCCATTTCCCCAATATCTTCTATACTCCAGGCCCTCCAGTGCCTCACACACCTCTTCCCATCATAACTGTCCTGAAAGTTGGCATGGTGACTCCTCTCATCTCCTGAGGTCTATAATGGCCATTTGCCTATAGCCTTGAAAATAACTGAGTGGCGTACCACATCTCAGATGAAAGACATGTGATCCAGTAAGGTTTAGGACTTGAATGCAGGTTTATCTGAATAACCAAAGCAGGGGCATGAATGCCAATACTTCCAGGGATGAGGTAGGTCTTAGAAATGTGAGAAATGGCTGCTCCCTTTAAAGAGGTAGCACAGCTGACAAAGGGAGGGTGCAGGCTTTGGAGCAAGGGCTGCCCAGTGCTACCACAATCTGGGGCAAGTCACTTAACTGCTCAGTGCCTTGATTCCTCATCTGTAAAATGGTGATAACCACACCATCCATCTCATGAGATTGTTATTAGTATTACATAGGTGCAATGGATAAAGTACTTAGCAGACCACCTGGATCCAAGTGAGCTTTATGTTAGTAATTATTCACATTACCTAAGACATGCCAAGCCACATTTAAAAAATACACAGTGCCAACCTTGAAAACATCATGCTAAGTGAAAGCAGCCAGACACAAAAGTCCACATATTGTATGATCCCACTTATATAAAATGCCTAGTTGGCAAATCCATACTGATGGAAAATAAATCAGTGTTTGGCAGGAACTGAGGGGATTGGGTAGTGACTGCTTAACAGGTACAGGATTTCCTTGTAAGGGATGGAAATGTTCTGAACAGGATAGAGGTGATGGTTGTACAACCTTGTGAATGTACTAAAAGCCACTGAATTACACACTTTAAAAGGGTGAGTTTTATGGTATGTGAATTATATTTCCATTTAAAAATTCACTGTTGTCCAAGCAGAACAAATGAAGGAGATGGCAGCATGTAACCCCTGAGTTTGGATTGGTTTTCAAGAGCCCTTGGGCTTGATTGGGCAGGGGAGAGAGCAAAGCAGAGTGGACTCCAAGAGCTGATGGCACTGAGATGCCAGGCTGGGATCCATGCAGAAGCCTTGTAGGCTGACTCGGGCTATTGGGTATGAGCCGATGGACCACAGGGCCACCTGCAGGTTTGGCCAGAGTTGCTTAATCCCACTTGCCTGAGTTCTGGAATTTCCCCCAGGCAAGGAACATCTGGGCAGAGGGAGGAATCTCCCCTTTTCTGGATGGCTCAGGGTTGCCATTATGTGCTCAGGACAGTCATTGCATTGGACTGAAATGGTCTAGGGACTGTTGGCCTTTAATTCTCATCTGTTTTGGTTTTGGCTCCTTCCTCACTGTCACAGGTCAAATCCCTATCCCCTCCATCATTTTGGACATCAGGTAACTAATAAAACATGTTTTTGAAACAAGAATACAGAAATCACCCAAGAGTCAGTGCCAGTAGGCACTGAGGAGGGGTCTGTAGCTGCCACCAGTAGAAATGACAAAGAGGCTGTTTGGCTGCTGAGAGGGGAGTGTGGAGAAGAGGTCGTTTTGATTTTTGTGAGTTCAGGAGACATACCTTCCAGGTGCACTGACTTTCCTGTTCTGGGTTCTTTCCCCACTTCTGTTGGTGCTTTCCCTCATGCCTGTCCACTCCTCTTCTGCCATTGGCATGCATTCCAGCATGTATTCTTTTGCTGCTCTTGGCGTGCCTGCGGAGGCCTGGCTGCAGGGGTTTCTGCCCTCCAACCAAGGCTTGGACCTCCTTGAAGCCTGGTCACAGGTCTACTGACTAGTCAATCTTAGTTTACATGTAGAAGCTTCAAATCATTCTAAACACCTAACAAACGTGCAGGAAAGTCTTTCATGCAGGTGCCATATGGAGGCAGGTGGCAATAATAATAACAATGGCCCCCATGCCCTCATCTCTGGAAACTATAACCATGTTAGGTTACATGGTAAAGGGGAGTTAAGGTAGCAAAGGGCATTAAAATAAGATTCTCCTCTGTTATCGGGGCCAATTAAAGAATAGGGTCCTTTAAGTATGAAAGAGAAAGGTAGTGGAGTCAGGATCAGTGATGCTATGCAAGAAAGGTTTGGCTCTGAAAGTGGAAGAGGCCTCCAGTCAAGGAAAGTACATACAGCCATTGTCTAGAAGCTGGAAAAGACAAGGGTACAGACTCTCCTAGACCTTCCGGAAAGAACGCAGTCCTGCCCACACCTTGAATTTAGCCCAGCAAGACAATGTTGGGCTTCTGACCTCCAAAACTGTAAGATAGAAATGTGTTGTTTTAAATCATTAAATTTGTTGTAATTTGTTATAGCAGCAAGAGGAAGCTAATAGAGAAGCTGAGGGGTAGATATTAGTGTCCTCTTCATTCTTTGAAAAAACTAGCTTGTGATGTTTCTTTACATTTGCCAATTTAAATCAACCACCAATATGCTCTGAGTTCAGGATTTTATTTTATTTTTTATTTATTTTATTATTGTTCAAGTACAGTAGTCTGCATTTTCCCACCACCACTCCCTCCACCCAAGCCATCCCTCCCTCCCTCCCAAGATTCCACCCCTCCTTGGTTTTGTCCATGTGTCCTTTATAGTTGTTCCTGAAAACCTTTCCCCCCATTTTCCCCTCCCACCTCCCCTCTGTTTATTGTCAGTTTGTTCTTAATTTCAATGCTTCTGGTTATATTTTCCTTGCTTGTTTGCTTTGCTGATTAGATTCCACTTAAAGGGCAGATCATATGGTATTTGTCTTTCATTGCCTGGCTTATTTTGCTTAGCATAATACTCTCCATTTCCATCCATTGCTGTTGCAAAGGGTAGCAGCTCCATGTTTCTGTTGTGTAGTATTCCATTGTATGAATGTACCATTGTTTTTTCATTCATTCATTTACTGATGGGCACTTAGGTTGCTTCCAGCACTTGGCTATTGTAAATTATACTGCTATGAACATTGGGGTGCATAGGATCTTCTGGATTGGTGTGTCAAGGTTCTGAGGGTATAATCCCAGCAGTGGAATTGCTGGGTCAAAAGGCAATTCCATTTTTAGTTTTCTGAGGAAATTCCATATTGTTTTCCACAGTGGCTTCACCAGTCTACAATCCCACCAATAGTGCACTAGGGTTCCCTTTTCTCCACACCCTCTCCAACACTTGTCTGTTGATTTGTTTATGATGGCTATTCTGACAGGTGTCAGGTGGTATCTCATGGTGGTTTTAATTTGCATCTCTCTGATGGCTAGTGATGCGGAGCATCTTTTTTCATATGTCTCTGGGCCCTCTGTATGTCCTCCTTGGAGAAGTGTCTGTTCATGTCTTTTGCTCATTTTTTAATTGGGTTGTTTGTCTTCCTGGATTGGAATCATGTGAGTTCTTTATATATTTTGGAGATCAAACTGTTGTCCGAGTAATCACTGGCAAATATGGTTTTCTGTATAGTTGGTCCTCTGTTCATTTTAATGCTGTTTTCTTTAGCCATGCAGAGCTTTTTATTTTGATGAGATCCCATTTGTTTATTGTTTCCTTTATGTCCCTTGCTCTAGGGGATTTGTCGGTGAAAACATTGCTGCATGGAATATCCTGCCTATGTTTTCCTCTAGGACTTTTATCATGCCATGACTTATATTTAAGTCTTTTATCCACCTTGAATTTATTTATTTTTTGTATGGTGTAAGTTGGTGGTTGAGTGTCATTTTTTTCTCTGTAGTTGTCCAGATTTCCCAACACCAT
>VMDR010013140.1:0-25437 GCA_007922815.1 Macrotus californicus | reverse complement strand
TTACTGTTAAATAGACAAAATAAACATTATGAAAATGTTAAAACCATAAAAGTTAAAAGTAATGTTACTAATGGGATAAAAACACCCATTAAAAATCTGAATTGATAAGAGGAAATAAAGTATAAAAATTTCAGGCATCTAAAATAACTAAAATTTATCCAATAAAATATCTCCTTCATGCTCCTTTGAAGATGAATTCCTTGACTGAACCAAATTAATGCTATCAATTGTTAGTACAATTGTTTTGCTTAAAGTCAATTTCCCAAATCACTGGGCACCAGCACATTCAAGTGTAAGAATGCACACTGCACACGGAAGTCAAGTATCTCAGGCAAACGCAGCTCCCAAATGCCTGTGCTTCCCCTACTCAGTGTCCGTGCTCTGTTCCCTTTGACGAGGTGGCCTACGCAAAAACTCCCAGCAGAAACCTATCTCCCATTACTACAGGAAAAATTATAAGGTGTTCCATGTCAATCTAAAAACAGGAAAAAGTCCTTTGGAAGTAAAAAACATCATGTTAAGCCCTCGCTGCTGTGGCTCACTAGATTGAGCACCACCCTGAGAACTGAAAGGTCATTGGTTCAATTCCCAGTCAGGGCACATGCCTGGGTTGCAGGCCAGGTCCCCAGCTGGGGGTGCACGAGAGGCAACCAATTGATCTTTCTGTCCTTCTCTTTCTCCTTCCCTTCCCCTCTCTCTCTAAAAATAAATGAATAAAATCAAAAAACACAAAAAAACAAAAACAAAAAAACATCATGTTAAGATATAGAATCCTTAAACACAGGCCTCCAATCACCAAATAATTACAATTATTAGCTTTAAGCAAACAAGGGCTGTGCCCCAGCCTCAGACACAGCCCTGTGCTGGCCTGTCCGCAGGAACAGCGATCTCCAGATTGCTGGCCACGGGGACTTGTTCACAACATCACAGAAAAGCTTTAGGAAAAAACAACAGTGTCTCCAAATATGAATTGGAAACGTACTGAGAGAGACTTTCCTCCCCATGAAGTCTAGGTATTAAAACCGAGGAGCGGCAATTAAAAACAATAGACGAGGGAGGTTTTGAAGTCCGTGCCTATGGCTAAGGAACAGGAAGAGACTTGTAGTTTTGTTTCTGAGGCTGGAAGAAACGTAAAATGGAGTCAGTGCTTGTATACTTCATGAAGTTACCTTCTCTGGAAATTCTGCCCTTTTCCAGCTCCCTCCTAGAAATACATTCCGATGGCATCTCATCAGAGTCTTCTTTACTTTCCTCTGCGATGTTCACGTTAGGTTTGGGGAAGATTTTTCCAAATCCTACACTGGATGCATCCACTTCAGCAGCAGGTAAATCTAAGAGTTAACATCAACAACCACCATTAAAAACCTGTCCCTTCCAAACGGTCTGTTTTCCGTTTTTCATTTTGAAGGTATCTCTGGCACCACAGCCCTCTGGGGCTCTCCTTGGCACTCCAGAGCAGGGGTGTGCGGGCTCTAACTGTGCAGGTTCAGAGAGTGCACACTGCAGGGTCCGCAGGCCACACGGTTCCATCGTGGCCCTTCAGCTCTGCCGCTGTGACATGAGAACAGCACAGAGGACAGCCAACAGCCCACGTTGCTTCGTGGTGCATTTTGGGGGACTGGGAAGTGGGGAGAAAATGAACTCATTTTCCATGTACGGGGTGGGCAAAGTAGGGTTATGGTTCTTTAAGGAGAAAGACGTGCAGGTCATGACTATCATAACAGCTCTATTAATTCAAGAGGGTCACAGTGTGCCGCAAACCTGCTTCTGCTCACCCCGTATTTAGTTCATATTTAGTCTGAGGTACCAGAAGGACATCCAGTGAAATACGTAGTTGGTAGACAGAGAGGTAGAATGGTGTTGGGGATGGGGGTGGGGGGACAATAATCAATATCTTCGTGGTTTTAACCTACCCACTAAGAACTATTAGTACCTGTGTGAAAAAGCTGCAATTCATTAAAAAATTATGTAACTGTAAAAGGCACTCTGCTAATGGGATGGGGCACTCAGGACCACTCACACAATGAGTATGAAGACTTCCCAGTGCTACATCACAATATTTTGAAGCAACAATCAACCTTCTCAAAGACGACTGCTGGGTAAACATCAAAACAAGGCACTCCTGTTTGCATGTACTGAAATAAGTCCATTAACCCTCCACTCTCAAAAAGAAAAAAAAATAGTCAATCCTAATCATCATGCAAGAAGTTAAGAAAAAGAATTATCTGCACACTTAAGAAATTACTCATTCAATTAGGACAATTAAAAACAACGTGCATTTTTAATTTTAGATGACAACATTCAATGGATAAGACTAATGAGCATGAATATTAGCTTCAGGAAAAAGAAACCTGGCTTAGGAGAGGGAGCCGGGAAGGATAAGAGTCAACATTCACCAGAAAACCCCTAGGTACACTACCTACGAACAAGCAGACTCTCTAAAACGCTGTGCCACGGTGCAGAGACCACGCTGCACTGAAGGGTGTGAAAGTGGACAGGCCCTGGTGGCCGCAGACACAGGAGCCATGTGACATGGCTTCTGTCCCACTTCAATGCCACCACTTGACACTGATGTGGAACAGGAAGCCCGTCTCCCTGTCATTACAGGGCTGAGCCCTTGGGTAAATGAAGCTGAGAAGTACAGAAATGAGAGGAGCAGAAAAGCACAGAAGGAAGCCTACAAACGCGGAAACGCACAGGAAAGGAGCTGGCTCAATGGCAATGCGCTGCACCGGCCGAGGGAGCCGGGACGTAGAACCAGAGACAGCTCTCCTGCTCACCACCCTGCAGGGCCCACCAGAACTCCAGCCGACGTTCACGCCAGCGCTGACGACACCCGAGCAAAGATGTATGTCCCTGCGTTTCCCGTAACAGTAAAAAGTGGAAACCACCTCAACTTCTATCCATGGAGCACGAGTACGTGAAGAGTGACGTAACTACACCACTGAGGGTCACAGGGACATAAACAAGGGAAACATGTGCTTTCAAGCTCTGGCCTAATAAGCTACTCAGCTGGACTTTAAACTCCAAAGACCAGTGACCACGTCTGACTTGCGCTCTCGGGCCCTGCACAGAGCCCGTGACGCTCTGCACTTCCCACAAGTCGCTCAGGAGTCAATGGCAAATCCTGTGCAAACAGAACCAGGTCCAGAAGGAGCTCCACGCACCAACTGTTAATGATGTTTTTTCCTAACTAGTGGAATAGGGGACAGTGGGGTATGAACTGTCAACTTTTAAAAATTTCACTTTACACACCCTTGTGTCCATTATATTTTCTATAAGCTTGTATTATTTCCAAAATTTAAATAAAGGATTTAAAGAACAAATGTATGCCCTTATATTATCAAATTAATGGCTAAAATAAGCAGGAAAAATATCTGTAATTTCAATAAATTGTCTCTAAACTTGAAACAGTATCTTGGTAAACAATCTTCCATGTTCAGATTTTTAAAAATTTACATAAAATCTACAACTCACAAGATAGTCACACTGCTCTTTTCTAACCAATAATAATAACAAAACCATTACACTAATAAAACCACTGAACATCGCATTTAACAAGCAATAAAAAATTCAACACAAGAACTTCTATTACATTTTTAGTGTAAACATCAGTATAAGCTAGACTGCATTTCACCCTGGAGTTCATTACTAGCAAAATGCAAGTGACATTCTCATTGTTAAGCACCAGTTTTAATTTTATAAAAAAAAGTTCAAAATGAATAGTAGTCCCTGATAATGAGGAAGGCCTAATTGCATATTTAAACGTAGTTCACAAGCACTAAGACAGAAGCATCACATGCAAGATGCAATTCTAACACAACGTGCCGAGTGAGAAGGATGCTCATGGAGCACATTAAAGAACTAGAACATGCTCACCCCGACTCTGTTCTTCACGATGTTGCTCCTTTTCTAAATCTCTCCTTAATGCAGCGGGCACGTCGGTGTTTATGTGGAACTCGATTTTTTTGCTCCCCACGGGCTGGGGCTGATCAAACACATCCGACGGGGACAGCACGGGGTGCACGCTGCTGTGGGGGAAGGACCACAGTGTCACTTTGTACTCCCTCTGCAAACACCACTTCCTCTCTGCTGTGCGTTTGCAAGTCCGCACAGGGAGCACTCCCACTGCAGGCGTGACACGCAGCAAGCCTTCCGTGCAGCGCTCCATACACCCTGGCCCACGCTCTGCTACTGGCACTGCTCAGCCCCAGCTTAGATGGACAAGGAGGTGGGACAGAGGTTAAGAAATTGCAACAAATCACTCAGGAAGTGACAGTGACAGTACGTGAGGACTATTGGTTCTGAACGGAAGGTTATTTGACGACGTGCAAAAAAGCTCATTGCACATTTAATATAAACCTTTTCCATATACTATACGATAAAGCTGTCCAGCAGAATAGCTAGTGAACGCTTAAAATGTTGCCGTCCAAATTAAAGTGTGCTCTAAGCATAAAATACACTCCAGACTTTGTTACCGTTACACAAAAAATGTAAAACATCAATAACGTTTTATATTAATTACATGCTGAATAATATTTTATAATGGGCGAAATATATGTAATGGGTAAAACGCATATAATGGGCAAAATAAAATATATCATTAAAATTAATGCCATCAGTTTCTTTTTATTCTTTTATTGTAGCTATTAGAAAACTGAATTTGGTTCACATTCTTTTATTTTTAACTGCCCAGTGCTCCTATAGAGATCAAATGCATGAGGCTGTGGTGTCAAGACAAACAGAGGCAGGAGAGACACGTAAATGAAATAAAAACAAACAAACAAGGATTAAAAATTCATTCATTTAAAAATAAAAAAAAGATAATTTTAACAAGTTCCTTCCTCAATTCATGAAGTTCCTTACAAATTCAAGGGAAATTTACGTTGTAGAAAAGTTACATGACATTAAAATCGCAATTAACAGTAATTTTATCTGATTAAGATATGAAAATACGTCAAATTCCGTGGCAAACAGGCAAGTAAAATTCCTGCCATAACTGTTTTAAATGATGTGAGTAAGCGAGCAGACAAGCACGTCCACAACCCTTATCTTGGAATCCAGAGCAAGATTACCTGTGCGAAACAGACGCAGGCACACTCAGCATGTCCTTTATTTTCCGCTTCTTCCTCACATGGTGCTGCTTTACTGGTTTTGGTCTTTTGGGCTGAAGATTTGCTAATTCCATTAGTTTGGCCATTCTACGTTGGGGAAGGGAAAGTAAAAATAGGCATATTTCCTTTGTAGAGGCATAGCTATTCACCCCGTTTCTGTTCGCCTTACATCTGCATCTGTGTCAATAAATTACAAAATCATGGGCATGCCGCTGTGTGTGATTCCAAAGCTCTCGATTACGACAGAACACTCTGACACAAGATCAGGTTCTAAATCTCCGTGCTCAGCCTTTGTCTTAGTTTGGAGGAAGGGGGAATTTACTTAACTTATCTTTAAGGATAAGTTTTAGTTTAAAACTTTTCAGCTGCCCTGCAAAATGGCTGAACATGGCGCAGACAGGCGAGCGGGACGCACTAATACGATTTCGTAACTTCATTGCTCTTTCCCAGACGGCTGTCCACCCGAAGGCCTTATAAACACACTAGACGTATTGTGACTCATACTCTACTTATTAAAGGGAGCCGGACTGAAGTGTTTCTATTTAAAAGGATTTGTAAATAATTGTTGCAAATCATCATGGAACCAAGCAACTTACTCAACAAAGTTTTCAAGCACTCTGAAGCAGGTTGTGACAGTCACCGTGTAACAGCTGACACCTGGCACACGGTTCACCTCCGTTCCGAGCACCATTCAGAACAGGTCTGATCCAGACACTCTGTGTCTTGCTCAGGTTGGACACTGGTCCCCACAGCGCAGAAGCCCAAAACCACTGGTCACAGCCACTTCTCCAGAGCCACAGGGACGCGGTTCAAGAGCAAACACGCACACACGCAGTAAAGAGCAGGGGAGGACAGCGTGGTAAAACGAGATTTAACCTTCTGTCCTAAGCAGGGAAATGTCAGCACGCGCCGCACACTTGAAATCTCAACCACCACGGGTGGCCCGGACTTCCACGAGGACACCCAGGTGTACGACACGTGTCTACGTTCATAAATGTAACAGCTCATCCAGACCACACGACGTCTCGAGAAGCGCCAGGCTCACGCGTGGTGATCAGCACGTGTTTGCCGAAGAGATAAAACACCCTCTTTTTTCCACATTTCCAGAAGGTCACAGGGAAGCAGGAAACAAGACATTGTCTCACACAAAGACTTGGTCCTTCTCACGACTCCGTAAACATAATGGCACAAAAACAAAAAGGTTTGGACTGGTCTACACACAGCACTTGTATTTACCGACATTATTTTCATAAAAAAAGTAAAATTTGCAGCGGATAAGTAGTAACCCAATGCAGCGCACCACACTGTTCTTTCTGCAGTAACGGATTAAAGTCACGCCCTATCAGGGACTACGGGCCTTCCTGACAGTCTCTACTCAAGACAGACGCCCCACGCACCCGTTCTGTACGCCGAGCAGCGCCCACACGCCGGTCTTACCTCTTTCCCTAGAAAGAGAACACGTATGAGTGGCTACCTAAGTGAGAGTTGGCGCAATCACAACAAAACTGCCGGCCAACTCCTGCACCCGCCTTCTGCCTGCAGTTCCCTGACACCCTCATCTCCTTCCCCCACCTCGCATCTAGGCCAAGGACCAAACCAAGCCCCCCGTTTCTGTGAACAGGAAGCGTTCTGGAACACAGGTGCGTTCTCTCATTTGGGAATTGTCTGCGGCTGCTCTCCCACCTAGGTGGAACTCTCTGGCCCAGAAAGACAACGTGAGTGGTTCCTTTTCCAGGCTCTGCCGTGGATTACATGGCTGAACGTTACTAACAACCTACTGCTCTTCACCAGAGTCTTCAAGTTATGTATGTAGACATCTAGAACAACTAATTAAAAAAACAATTCTTTTGCAACAGTTTTTAAATAGTTTTTTTAATGAAATCCTACATAATTGCTCTAGAAAATTTTCTGAGATGAATAAAATCCAGGGGAATAAGCTGAAAAAATATGAATATAGTCTAATATCCTTATTCTTGCTATTTGACATGTTTACATTCTATAAAATCTCCACAAACAAAAAACTGGTGAACGATGACTCGCCACCCCCAGGGAAGTCCAGGGTTAGGTTCCTGCAAGCCTCTGCTCATGACATTCCGGGTGCTCCTGACCCGGACACACCTGTGCGATGCGTGTTTCTGTGCAAGGACACCTGACTGACACAGACTGTTAACACGCTGCTGTTGACCTGTCAGGCACCGGCACCTCCTGCCTGAACACACTGATCTAACACACGTCCTCTCCACCGGGCCTGTCACAGGTCCTTGATCCTGGAAACATTAGGCAGCACTTCAACACTCTGCTTGGGGACCATTTTAAATGGCAAAATCACCAAACCTATGGCACACAGGTGGGGAACACGTGGTACTAAACAGACCATGAAAAGGACCCTGGTTTACAGAAGGAGAGCTGAGACAGGAAGGCAGAGTGTCACCTGTTCTACCTCACCTAGGACAGTGTGTGTCAAAGAACTCAAAATTTCCACCTTTCTGTGCCTGCCCATGTCTGCAAAAGACCACAAAAGCACCACAACCACTGACTTTGGAGTCAAATAAATTTTAGCAAGTGGGCAAATTCACAAACACAGAATCCACAAATAACAAGGATCAACTGTACTTTTTAATACCATCATCATAAATCTGAAAAATCACTCATAAGCCCCCAATTTTTCCTTATGTCTTGATATCTAGTCTCAGGTCTTAACCTCTCACTACTACATGCTTGAGGGGCTGGGGCTGGGGACGCACAAACTCTGTTGTCCCCGAGTTACAAAGAATTCTAGTACAATTAAGATGAGCCAGAGAATCTCTCTCCGATACTCTGTGCTTTTTGGAATCTAAACAAATATTTGAAATTACGGACCTCTGCCGGTCTTCCTCGTCGCTGCTTTCGTACTCAGACTCCTTACTAGATAATTCCTCATCCTCGTCTGGCAAAGGGGGCTCCTCCGGTGGCCGGGGAGAGGCAGGTGGCAGAGGAACATGCAACGGCATGTAGTCTTCATACTGAACAACAGAAACAACCCATGATGCTTCCAGAACAGGAAAACCACTTCCGTGTGGACGCAGGACTCTATCTCTGTGCCTCAGGATACTGTTTACGCATCTGGCCTCTGCCGTGGCTGGCAGCCAGCTGAGGCAAACACTCAACACGGGTTTCTTCCCCCAGGCCCTAGCTGGACGGACTTCCCACACGTCGCTGGCAGAGCGCACCACAGGCCTGAGTGTCAGCCAGGGGGTGCTGGTGTACGGACCTTCCGCACATACTTCTCTCCCTTCTGGATCTGCAGGCTGCATGGCAATGACCCCTTCAACCTGGGAATGCACGTAGTGGGTCAGCTTAGGGCTTCCCCTAATGACTCAGTAGAGCAGGACACCATTCTGCCCTGTTTTTGGAATGGTCTTGACATGAGCAAGAAATCACATATTGTGCGAAGCGACCGAGACTTGAGTTCTGCGGCTGGCCTCATCTTTCCTTCTACCCCTGCAGTGCGTGGGCACTGAGGTGCTGGGATTGCACAGGACAGTCAGGAAGCCAAAAGTACACACGTTAGAAAAGCTGCCGACCCACAATACTCAACAGAAAGGCACATTTTCTATTTACACGTTAACTCTCAGATGCTGTCTCATGGGTATTATCTAAAAAAGTACTATGGCAAATAACTAGAATTATTCAAGAGCAGACAAAGCCTATTATCTAAATAACTGATAAGTCTGCATAGTAAAGTCTAATAAAAAAATTAGCACCTTCTTCTGCAAGTGAAGCTCTACAGGCAGCGGAACTGGAACAACGGGAAGTTCAGAGTGTTCCATTTCTCCCGAGTGACTACCTCACAGGATGGCGCCGTGTCTGGGTCAGAGGACCACGCAGCGCCGTCGGGGACGGCGGCCTCCGCTCTGACTCCCTCCCTCCCTTCCAGGTCTCCACTCGACTATTATGCCACCACAGTAACTTTGCATGTGCGCCTTATTCTCAGGGCACGTTACAAGTCACTGGAACATTTGTAAGATTTGGCCTCAATAATCTCATCTCCAGAGGTGGAAACATTTTGAGTCTTGAAAATTCTAAGAGTGTTCTTACCATGGGGGGTCGTGCAGTGATTGGTCCAAAAGGTGTGGGCAAATTCATTTTATTCATAAGATGAAGCACCTGAAAGTGATAAAACATTTGAAATCACTTAGAAAAATGATGATCCAACTCACATAACAGTGCACTTAAAATCGCCCCAGTCACACTGCTGATGCTCTAGCATGGCGGCCGGCAGGCCACGCTCCTTCACTGCCTGGCCCCAGGCTGGAACAAGGTCCGCCTATCGGGAGACTGGCCTTCCTGCCACGTCTGTCACCTGTAGGGGTATTAACCTCCCCTTGGTTATTGTGAAATGAGTAAATACAGAGAAGTAAACTAAGAAAATCAATGTTACTGTACATATGCTGTACTTCAAAGAGTGCCCTATTACAATCAATGCTTTCCAGCCTTTGCCGAGGGGCCCACCGTGTCTCTTCCTGTAAGAAAGCACCTCTGCATAAAGGTGTGTGCTGAAGTAACAAAGAACCCCCAGAAATTCTATTTCCTGAATCACCTCATGTTTGTTAGCACTGACACTAAACCTAACAGTTCGCTTATGCTGTAGTAATAAAGGCCTCCACTCGGAGGTAGCAGTATTTCATTACCACTTGAGATGGACGGATGTTTGTGACCCTCCCCCCAAATTCATATATTAAACCCTGACCCCCAGGGTGCTGGCATTAGGAGGTAGGGGTCTTTGGGAAGTAATTAGGTCATGTGGTAGAGCCCCAAAAGTCGGACTAGTGTCCCTTATGAAAGGGACCCCTGAGGGCCCTCTCACCAACTTCCAGGCATGTGAGGACATAAAGCGAAAGGGCTCTCTGGTGCCAGAAGAGGGCTCTCTCCCGAACCCAACCATGCTGGCCCCCTAGTCTTGAACTTCCCGACTCTGGCCCTGTGAGAAATACCTTCCTGTGGTCTGTAAGCCACCTTGTCTATGGCACTTAGTTACAGGAGCCTGCACTGACTAAGACACCTTTAAAATATTGTAATATCACTGCCTGTCAGAATTAGTCTAATTAATACTACATGAAAAAGTAGGAGAATTAGCATGAAAAACAGCACACCAAGGTATACAAGCATTTACCTTGAGGAAGTTAGTTTTATTCTACTTACCTGTACATAGAACTTAGGTACGCTTGCCAAAGCATTTACTATGTTTGCAAGGATTGTGCTTGACGGCGGTGGGTACATATACTTGAGGCATGAATTTAGGGGAAATGTCAGCCTAAAAAATATTTAAAATGATAATGTTTTACCAAGTTTCATATCAATAACTTGTTTTAAGTCATCTGATCACATATAAAATTGCTCAAATGATTCATTACTCTAGATTTGCTTTGTGCAGAACAGATCCAAATAAGGATATTTGAAAAGAAACTTGCCTTCTGACTCCATCACAGAAAAACAAGATATTTCTTATCAGGCTGTATCTTATAGCTCTGAATATTTTAATGGAAACAAATTCAGTGGCAAATTCTTACAGCTCAAAATGTTTAATCGGCAGATTGATAACATACACAACAAAATACCCCTTTAAAACTGTATTATTTGCAACACACACATAAACCCACCCAGCGAGACAAACTAGAACCAACAAAGGCTGACCCGTGGCTTGGTGCAATTCCATTTTCCACAGTTAAACAGCCAAGGTCCTTCTTTTCTTTTTCTTCCTCCTCAGGGTCGTCAGACCTAGAACACACAGAGTCCAAGTTCATCCGACCTTTAGAAATAGGGTGACAAACTGGACACAGAGAAAACATGCCCTTTTCACACGTGCCCTTAGGGAAACAGCACCCTAACACTTAGGACTTCAAGTGTCTCTCAGGCACACGCCAATGACAAGCAAGGACAAGAGGACCGACTTTTACTGAGCATCCCTCTATTACAGACACCATACAAGGCACGCTGCACTTCCACATACTGTTCCTGCTGCCCTGGGAAGGCAGCATGCGACACCTCAGACCATACAGACCCCTGAAGTGCACGTCGTGTTCAACAGTTGCACTCAAGTTTTCACCTGCACCAAAATCACCTGCAGTGTTGGTGAAAACTCAGGCTTCTGGGGCCCTACCCACCCCCTACCCCACCCCCAATTTCTAATCCTGCCGGACTGGAAGGCCCAAGGGTCAAGGCCCAAGAATCAATATCCCAGTCAAGATCTTGGCAGGTGCAGCTGGTCCAGGGACTAGTCTTTGAGATCCGCAGGTATAAAGCAAATTTGTAAAGGTTCTATAACTACTGAGAGTTACAGCTGGGAACCAAACTCCAGTCTTTGATTTCAAAGGCCAGGCCTACTCGTGACAGCGGCTATCTGTGTTACAGCAAAGACCTTACTATGCTGGTGACCTTCCCCCCTTCAAGTTCGATGCTTTAGACCCCATTCTCTTCCCACTTCACATTAATTCCTAATATTAAATCAACTCCTGATGCACAATTAGGAATAAAAATAGGTGCATTGTTTTAATGTACCAGATTCAATTGGAGAGAGATCTATCATTTATTATTTCAAATTATTTACTCGCTATTCTGAAAACAATCCAGGAGCAACACAACTGATTAAAAAACACTTTGAAATGTTAGGAAAGTCTAAAACCCACTTACCTTTTCTTTTTTTCAGTGCCTGACGAGGGACATGGGGAATGAACTTGATCTTGGTCTTTTGCAAATTCAACAACTAAAGTATGACCTAAAAGTTTCAGCTGGTGCAGTCTCGTCAATGCCTTCAGTTGGAATAAGAGAGTGAAAAATTTGGTAATTGCACCAAAAAGTATTTGTTAGAGACCAACTGCATTGCACACGTTCTTTGTCAACGCTGTCATGGCTTCCTGGGCTATTTCTCACCCGTTCCTAACCTCAGGCTGCCAGGCCTGTACTGTGCACTAAGAACTGCTTCCTGCCACTGAGCAAAACCAGAATCTGGTTCAGTCCAACTCTGCCTGTTCCCAGGCAGCTGAAGACGGTTAGAAAAAACAAGCACAACGAATCTGCTCAGCCTCACTTTCAATTCACGACCACAACCACAACCACAAATCTGGGGTGGGCCAGAATGAGGCCACACAATTACATGTTATACGAGCATTCGGAGTTCATTTTTTCTACCAACCTCTCTGCGTTCCTCAGCCTCACCACACTCCTGCCCTGTTTTTAGCCTCGGGCCTTGCTTCCTGCGCTGAGAAAACTCAAGTGCGCGATGAGAACTTCCGATTCTCATCCTGACCCCATCTCCCAGCGTCTGCACCCACACATTCTACGTTCCAGCTGTTACCACCATATTCACTATCTATGTTTCCTTCTTCATCCAGTGGCTTGACTTGGACACTAAATGCCACCCTCTCTCACCCACTCAGGAGCCCCTCCTCTATTCTCTGGAACTCTGTCGGGGCACTAACCGACACTGCTAACCCTTGTCCTCCATGGGATCGGCCACATCAGAACACACCATGCTCCAGTCTCCCCCACCCCGTTCTTTTCTTCAGCTAGTGACCCTATTTTCCACCGCTCCCCCTGAAGAATCTTGAAGCCCTCTATCCAAAACCCTTCTCCCCTCCCCCAGCCGCAAACTCATTCCAGTCTGGCTCAGGCCGTAATCCGTCAGTCCACTGACACCGCTGGTCACCGACAACGAGTTCTGCACTGCCAAATCAATGGTCAATGGTCAGCCTTCACTTCACTGCCTTTAACACAGGTGATCTCGCCCCCCTGCCACATGTTCTTCATTTGCTGCCTAAATACCATACTTCCCCACAGTTTTCTTTCACTGGTTTCTGCTCCTCAATTTCTCTGGCGTGTGTCTTCTCAAACTCTTAATATTGGTGTACTCCAAAGCTCTGTAACTGGTCCTCTACCTAGTTTCTCAGTGACCCAAACCAGCGTTTTAAATTTAAACACCACCTCCACACTGATGATTCCAAGTGTAACTTCAGCCCAAACCTCTGTCCTGCAGTCCAGGAACGTACATCCGAGCTGCTGGACCGCTGGCTCCCCTTGAGCTACCACCTAACAAACACCTGCAAATGAAAGCTTCAGAAACGGAACCGGTCACCTTCTCTCCCTATCCCCCAGAGGTTCTCCACCTGGAACCTTCCCCACTTCAGTTGATGGTAACTCCATTCTTCCACTTATTCATGCCTAAAATCTCGGAATCAGCTTTAACACCTCTTTGCACACTGCACATTCAAGCATCAAGAAATCCTGCCTGCCTCTACCCTCATCACAGATCCCAAAGCTAACCACTTCTTCCCCTCCCCGCTGCTACCACCATCCGTCACCTCTGGACTGAGTGACCACAATAACCCCTGACAGAGCTCCCTGTTTCTACTCTTCCCCTCTAGTCTCAGCACCGCAGCCAAAGGGGTCCTTTCAAACACTTAAGTTGGACTGTGTTGCTGACAGAACACCCCAGTAACTCCCCGTTTTACTCAGAGCGAGCGCCAGGGTCCTGACGGTACCTACGTCTACAACACCTTTCCTCTTAGGCTGCCACCCCAGGAACCTCCCTCATTCTGTCTGCTTCAGCCACATGGCCCTGGCCATCCCTCTGCTGGGAATGCACTTCCCCAGACCTGCCCTGAGCCGACTTCCTTCACCCCCTTCTCCCTGCTGCCTGAACGTGACCCTAACGACCTCAAGTGCAACTCGGCCCCCACAGCACCCCGGCCGCACCGCTTTCCTCCTCTTTTCACAGTGTTTACCATTTTCTAGGGTTATTATCTGTGGTCCATCGTCCTTCTGGGAATGTGACCCCCCCTGGGGGCAGGAAACTGCTGTTCCCTGAGGTATCCCAGGGCCTGGAGCGACGTCGGGCGCTCGGGGGACACTTGCGTGTTTTGAACAAATGGAACTGGAGGCCTGAGCTGGGACTACGATCTTATCCCACATCTTCACGCATCCTTACTGGATTCCTCCACCCCGCAAAACCAGCTTTTAAATGCGTCAGTGCTTTTCAAGCCCCAAATCAACTCCAAACGTCTGCAAAGCCAGGACCACGCACCACCTGAAACCCAGGTGTGCAAGCTGACGGCTCCATCTCTCCTCTGAGAACGGGAGTCACATGCTCTCTCCTTTTCAAGGAGTTAGGGCGTTTCATTTCCAATGTTAACCAACTTCCCCATCTCGTCCTGCTGTTTACTTAATTCTTAAACATCTCTCCCCCTTTTTTTTTTTGATCAATCAGTCAAGTGCACTCTAGCTTGAAGACCTATCACTGCCCTACCTTCCCGTTTCTTCTCTTTGCTAGAAACAGTTCCCAAAGACACTGCCGGGCTCCATGTCCTCGCCTCCAAGTGAATCGTGGGCCTAACAGAATGTGGTTTGTATCACCACATCTTATTTATAATTTTTATGCTCTACAAAATCCATGTTTCTGAAAAATATTCCTATATGTTAAAAAGCGTATAGGTGGGAGTCTTCTATAATCCCACCCCCAGGTGAAGACATTTCCTAGGAGTTTGGTGCATAGTGCTGCTAGGAGTTTGGTGCATAGTGCTGCTACGTTTTTTTCTACGTATAATAAACAGGCCATCGGGGCAAAGTAGGTTAGCCCCTCTCCTCTGCTGGCCAGTCTTCTGGGCAACCATATCCCTTCATCTGGTTGAAGAAACGCCACTTCTGACCCTGCCTCAGCTCTAGAGCCATATTGTTAACTGTTTTAAAAATATCTGCACAGAAGTAGCCCACTGACTCCTCAAAGTTAACAAACGAGCTTTGAACTCTTTACCTACCCTTACGAGCACCCTCTGCACCCTGCCCCGCCTGTCAGCTGCTGCAATAACCCAGCAACTCAGCTCAAACATCTCGAAGCCTTCCCTCTCCTTCAGCCTCTGCATCTGCCGGGATCACAAGACCTACAGCTCAGCCTCTGCCAAGGTCACCCCTGCTGCCTCTTCGTCTTCTCACCAGCTCCTGCAGACCCTTCCTCTTGCCTGGGCCGTTACTTCTCCCATCTCGGCCTCCCATCCGCTCCGTCCGCCTCTGAACTCAACCCATCTCGGGAACTCTGCCAGATCTCTCTGGCAGGCCCGACCACAGGACTGCAGGGTTAGCCACTCAGAGTATCAGGTGCCTTCGGAATAGCTAGAAACAAAATTCGGCCGCTCCTCCCCACATTTAGATGGAACCTCTTTGGCAAGCCCTGTTTCCATTTCAGCCCACAGCTGCTGCTTTACTTACAACTCTCCTCGCCCCATAGCTCGAACCTGGAAGGCCGGCTCCCTTTGTTTCCTTCTCAAAATCCAACTAAATGGTAAAGGTCTACACAAACTGTCACTTCCATTGCAAACGATTCCCCAGGATTTAACATCACACACACACCACACACACTCCCTTTGATAACTTAAAACATCTTGCCTTGTAACAGTTACAAAGTCACCAATTTTTGTATCCTTTCGAATTTATTTTTAAATGCATGAGATTACAATTCAATTTTCATTTTGTTTCCAGTTAATCTACTATTCTTATGTCCAAACACTTCAAGCTCTGGGTTAAGATCTGCCAACTGACAAACCAAATGTAGCCTGTGGAGCAAAATCTTAACATACAAACCCTTTTGCTTTTAAAAACTACAGTTCGACATTATGTTTTATTTTGAACCATGATTAAGTAGAAAATCCGGTGGTAACTTTATAATAGTAAAGGAAAAGTCATACCTTTATCGCTGCTTTTTCACTGGGAAAAGTAGCAAAAGCTGTATGTTTCTGAAAAAGAATTAAGGCACAAATTATTTCCAATATAATTTCGGTTTTTCATAAGGAAGTCTGATATTTTACCACCTACTAGTACTTGACAGGTTCATGAAATCTTGGAAAAGGATGAAAAATCCGGACGACTTGAACTAATTACCATTAATTTCATCACAGTGGTTCTGAACCTTTTTTGATCGGACTTCTGTGAGACAAAAGCCACGAACCCTCTTTCATATAAAGGTGCGCACACACACAGCACCTTTTACATACTTTCACCGCAAGTTTAAAAACCGCCACTATGGCCCAGCTGGGTGACCTCCTTGGTTAGGGCATCGTCCTGATAGGTCAAGGTTGTGGGTTGGATCTCCGGTCGGGGCACATACAAGACACAGCCCGTGAATGCACATACACGTGGAACAACAAATCAGTGTCTTTCTCTCTCTTTCTCCCTTCCTCTCTCTCTCCAAAATCAATACAAATAAAAATTAAAAAAAAAACCAAAACCTGCTACTATACACAATGGACCCACCCTTAACCGTCTGAAAATATAAAATATCTCCCATTTTGTAACACATCTAAAGACCTTAAACTTTCCTCTATAGAGCCAAATGCTGAGTTTAAAATGTTCAACAACAGAAAGTCATTCCTTAAGGGCATATTTCCTTTGGGCTTTATCTTTGTAACAAGGGTTCAATGGGGGAAATCTATTTTTAAATATAAATTGTAAATATTTTTAAGACTGTCAGAAAAGGAACATAGGTCAAAAGTAAATGAATTATTATGCCAAGGAAAAGTTCTCGTCAATACTTACTAAAGCATTTAAAGTTGCTTGAAAATAGAGACAGACTCATAGAGAGCAGGGTGACAGCAAAGGGGAGTAGGGGGGTAGGGCTTGCGAAGATTGAGCAAAAGGAAAAAGGACTCATGGTCATGGACAACAGGGTGGTGATGGCAGGGAAGATGGAGTATAAGGGGACTAACTGGTATTGGAAAAAAAATACAATAAAAATTCAAAAAAATAAAATTGCTTGAGTAATCATATCACAATTGTACTTCTAATTTGATCCAAGATGACCTAATTAATTGGACTTAAACTGAATTACGTAGAATATTTATATTTGCTGGGAATAATGTCATTTTGTTCAAAGTCCTTTCCTTATAACGATCAGCCTATGTAAAACCGCACTCGTGATACGTCACTTTGCTTACAGTAGCAGAACCTATCAACAACACTGAGGACTCACTGCAAATGGCACCTGGATCAAAATAGGTATTTTTTTTCAGTAATTCTCGATCCTGACTGCCTAATAAAATCACTGGGGAGACTTTGGAACCATTAATGTTTTGCCCCGCGAAAGGCCATCTTGCAGAAACTTAACAGCGCGTTCCCTCTTTCAATGCAGACGAACGCATCTAAAACATCTTCAGGTATCGAAGAAATGAAACAGAAATATGTAACTAGTTTACTCAAAGTTACCATCGTAGTTTCCCCTCTACTTGAATGCGCTGTAACACGGGCTTGTAAATGAAGGTTTTTTTTTACAAGTCCTTTGTTCCGTATTTCTGAGAATATGGAGTTTAAGAGGAAACACCCCCAAATCCGAGTCGTTTTGCGATTCCCAGGCTGGGCCGGAGAAGGGGGCGTACTTAAGGCACGTCCGCCCCCGTGCCCCGCCTTGCTCCCGTGCCCTCCGCCGAGCTGTCACTAACCCGGGCACCAGCCCGCTACACCCTCCCGTGGCAGGCCGGCGCCCTGGGTGGGAAGGAGGGAGGCCCCACCGCGCGAGCGCTGCCCCCCGGCTCGGCAGCCCGGCGCCCCGCGGGCGGCTGGGGACAGGCGCACCCTTACCAGTCGCCCCTTGTCGGACAGGACGCGCACGGACTGCGCCCCGAAATACTTGAGCAAGTCCTCTTTCTCCTCCGCGGTCAGCTCGGCTGGCAGGTGCCTTACTAGAAGGGTGCGGTCGCCCCGCGGGGGAGAAAGCGAAGCCGAGCTCTGGCCTCCTCTGGACATCGGCAGCGGCTGCTCGGGGGCCGCCATCCGGCTGGCAGACGCGGCGACAGGGACACCGAGAGCACAAGCTGCAGGGAAACAGACGGGGATACAGGAATATGTTTCCGCCTCGCGCTAAGGATGCTGGTGACAGGGAAATACCGCGAGAGACGGTCGCCTTCTCGCGAGACTTCCACCAAGGACGAGTGACACTTGGGAGGAGGCCGGTTCCTGGGACTGAAGGACGAGGATCTGCAGGGATTGCAAAGTAACGTGGTTAAAATTCCAGGCAGACGCTGAAGGTGTTAGAAGCAAAAGTTTGCACGAGAGAGGTGTGAGGATTTTAAACGTCGTCAAAGGGATAGAGATGAGAGATCTCAACCGTGAAAGAGGGTGGAAGCCCAGATAGATGGAGTCTCTGCTGCGCATGTGCGAGCGGGTGGGTGGGGTGTTTGCCTGCGCCCCCTGCTGCCCTCGTTGGTTTTTTTCTGGGCCTGATTCCCAAAACCCTTCTGCCCCCTGGAAGGAGAGCGGGGTGCTGTGTCGGGGTGTGGGCTTACTGTGGGGATGGTAAAGCGAAAGGTAGCAGGTTCTGTCTTCAACTCAGTAGGGTCCACGTGGGCCAGGGAACTCAGCTGAAGGAACAAAGCGCTGAAACAGACACGTGTTTTGTTTTCTGGAATCATCGTGCTCATAGCACCCTGGGGGGGGGGGGGGGGGGGCGCAGGCCAGTGTTCGTGTCACAGAATTGGTGGCCTCTTGGGAGAGAGATCCTAATATGTATATATATAAAATTACACGTGCAGCCACATAACAACCCTAAGTACTTTCATTTTATGATGGAGGACACGTTGATGTACAAAGAGGTTCAAGTCACACAGGCGGAGCTAGTGACTCTGCTTGTGTGACAGCTGTACACGCTGAGTCACTGCTCTGTATCGTGTCTGGGTGCAGTGAGACAGATCAGCCCAACAAGAGTGAGAAGGGTCTCCCTCACTGTGCACAGGGAAAGCCTCCAGGACCCTAGAGAGGAGTGTTTTTCCAGGCACAGCTGCTGCAGTCTGCAGGCCTCAAGTGCGTCTTAACAGCCATGCGCAACTAGAGGAGGGAGATACATTCCAAGAGATGTGTCCTTAGTGTGAACACCATAGAGTGCTCTCACACACCCCTACATGATACTGCCTGCTACACACACACTTAGCCCACCCACATGGTATTACCAACTGCTCCCAGGCTAGAAGCCTGCACAGCATGTTACTGTACAAAACGACCCGAGGTTACATCAGGACCAAGAGAAAATGATGCAATCAAGAGACAGGGTGAACTCAAAATGTATGAGGCCTAACACAGCACGCTGTTTTACAGCCAACTGTTTTTGGTAAGTAGATAGAGTACACTCTAAAATAATAAAAAGTATAGTAGAGTAAATGCATAAACCAGTGTCACAGTCATTTATGATCATTGTCAAGTACTATACATAATTGTATGTGCTGTGCTTTTATCCAGCCGGTTGCACAGTAGATGTGTTTCCGCCAGCATAACCACAAACACCTGCGTAATGCATTGAACTAGGACATTGTGATGGCTAAGACTAGACGATAGGAATTTTTCAGCTCCATTATAATATCATGGCCTCTCTGTTGTATATGTGATCTGCCATTGATGGAAATATTATGCCACGCATGACTGTACTTGCTACTTGGTTAGATGTTAAAGATATAGCAATAAATGATAAATCCAAGTTCTGTTTTTAGGGAGCCTGAGTTGGGGGCGGGGGGTGGCTGGGAGAGAAAGGCATTAATAAAAACTGGAAAAAACATGGGGACCACCCACAAAATGTCAGGTGTGTGGAGCCAGACCGTGAGAGCCCTACGGGTGGGCTTAGAGTCTTGGGTATCTGAAGAGCAAGAACTGGAAACTGACAGCCCTTTTTTTTTTTTTTAGTGGAGTTATGCGTGTATGTGTGTGTGTGTGATGACTAAATTTTAGGCACGAACATTTGTCTTGGGTGGCAATGTGAAAAATAGAGTGGGAGCAGGAAGACCAAACAGTTGGGCTTTGCGGTAGACCAGACAAAAGACACTGCTCGAATAGTTTGGTGACAGTGGACGTGGAGAGAAGGAACTGGAACTGAGGTGTATTTGGGAAATAGAATTGATAGGCTTGCAGGTGAAGACGAGTGATTAAGGCTAAATTCTGGGTTTTCGACTTGTGCCCCCACTGTCCACCATCCAGGTGGATTATGGTGGCACTTACTCAACATGAGAAGAGTGACTAGAGTGTAACTAGGTTGTGGACTGTGGGGGAGGGTGGAGGAGGGAGGGACACATATTACATTTCAAGTACCTACTTAGTATCCATGTTTCAAGTAGGCAGTTGAACATGTAAGTATGGCGCAGTAGAGAAATGTCAACACTGTATACATATGTAGCATCAATACATAAAATATTTACTGTATATCCAAGGGTTGGGAGGTACTGTAGGTAGAGAAGGGCACCCAGGACTGACCCATGGGCCATGCCAATCGAGAATTGAGGAGAGGAGTAAGAACAAGTTGATTAACCCTTTCTCTCTGGACTCTTCATTCTAGGAGTGAAGGCAGACCAAAACATGTAGATAATAAAATGTTTCCTTTCGTAAAGTGCGTTGGTTAAAATAATAATAATAATAATAATAAAGTAGAGACAGGGTAGAGGGTCCTCACTTCCAGCTCTCTGAGCTCCTCTGCTCTCCTCATACCTCCCCAAGACAGGTGTGCTCCTTCACAGCCTTCTTAAGTTCAACTTCAACGAATTAGCCAAAGCGTGTTAAAAGTGTGTTTTAATAAATCAAATGTTTATTGGGGTAACATTGGTCACATACCATTATGTAAGTTTTGGGTGGACGATTTTATAGGACATCATCTGCATAATCCACTGTGCACTCACCACTCAGGGGCTGGTCTCCTTCCGGCAGTGCTTTGCTAGTATCAGAAACCTAATCCTACTGATTTCCTTGACCTATGACTAAATATATTCGTATTTTTTTAAAGAAACTGGATACTCGTAATTGCACACGCTTAGTATTTTAAGCAGGTTTAAATCAATATTTTAATTCAATAGTTGTATTCTGTGGTTTCTTAAAGATCTTTGTTGGTTTTCCTTCCTCTTTTCATTTCACAGAGTAGAATAAATTATTTAAAAATAATAAAAATCAAACATCAATGGTAAAAGCCATAGTGGTATAAAACTATCAAAAACACAAACTTCTTTTGTTCATTGACTCCAGTGGCAAAGCACTGAGAAGTCTGTTCCCTAAAATCACGGACTATGAGAAGCTTTGCTTTCTGGAGTCCTGTTCATGGGATGGGAATGTCCCCACGCGCCTGGGGGGCTGAGCCATGCAGCCACTTTGACAGAGGGAAGCAGCCTCGATTGCCTACCCAGCTGCAAAGGTTCACACCCTGGTTTCAGACACCAGAGGCCGCATTTGTCCCACCTTTGCGGTTTCCAAGGCAGGGGAACCCTAAACCCACTTCTCAACCCAGCCCCGTTTTCTTTCCCTCCATCGAAGAACTCTTCATTCAAAGTTCACTTAAAGTCCACCTTGTCCCCGAACCAGTAAGAACCCTGGCTCTGCCTTTGTGTGGGTGACAAACCCCACGCTCTGTGGCCGTGGAAGGTCCCACTGTAGCACATCAAGAAGCCTGACTTGGTCGGACTGGGGACGGGCCACAGTTTGGTGGTCTTTACTCGGGTTTATCAATCACTTTTGATGAACGTTTTCTGTGCCCCACATTGTCAAGGACGTTTAAAAAGACCCATCAACCAGCTTGACGGATAGAAAGCAGCCTGGACCTGGGTGTTGCGAAGACTCCCTGGAAGCTGGGTAAGAAAGCAGAGAGAAGGAAAAAGTAATGGTTAGTTTTTAATCTTCTGAATCTGTTGCTTCCCCCACTATTTGGCTCTAATCCACACTTTACCGTCCGCTCGCCTGATGCGACCGTGAAGTTGAACTGTTTCCTCTTTCTGGCAGGCACTCCTGTGTTCTTGCTCCGGTACATTTAGGGGTGCTGCATACGTCTCCCTAAATGATGATGGTCTTGATCCTCATCCACACGGGACCTTCCTTTGATTTCCTGTGTCCTTTGTACCTTCCGTTGTGGCGCATACGGTTTCCTTTGTATTCGAGGTGTCTGTAAGGTGGATTGAATTGATCATTACACTTCATCATTGTCTCCTACCTGGAACGGTGCAAGAGCCCTCCCATAGGTGTCCTCACTTCCACTCCCCCCACCCCCCTGTCCACTCACCTCCAGCAGCTCCTGCCGTCTTTAAAACACCGCAATCTGACCAGGTTCCTTCCCTGTTTCAAACTTTTTCTTGGTTTCCCACCACACTTGGAATAAAATCTGAAGTCCTATCTTGTCTTCCAGCACCTTTCTGGGTCCTTATGTGGTCTCCTGTCCTGCTGCTTTGACTCTGGCCCACTTCCAGCAGTGATGCTTGCTGCAGCGGGGGTATGGGGTTGGGTGGAGGCCCGAAGGAAAACCGGGGTCCCTCCTCCTGTCCTCAGAGAACCCACCCAGGGTGCCCAGGACCTGGTGCACCTCGTCACCCCCGCCTTCCCCGGTCACTCGTCCTGCCTGATTCATCCCTCGGCCTGGAACAGCCCAGGGGTGACATTACCGCTCCTGTCTGCGTGCGTGTCTGCGGGCTGGCCTGCGTTTGTGAGATAAGGCCCACGAGGTTAGAGTGCTTCCTGCGTCTGTCCAGCGTGCTTCCTTATCCGCAGGCCAACAGCGCCCGGCGCATTTGGGGACGTCAGTAAATATTTGTCGAGCGAATTAATGTTGCCCAATCTTATCTTTATCTTGTTGGCTTGTGCCAAAGTTTCAGTTTTACACCCAGGAGTGGTTGGAAGCGCAGCTTTGGGAGTGAAACGGCTTTGGGTGTCTAGTCCCCTGCTGCTGCGGGACCTGCGGGGAGTTGCCTAACCTCTCTGCCAGGTTTTCTGGCCTGTAACATGAAGAGACCGTCCCGCTCATAAGCTTCTTAACAGTATTAAGTGAGTTTAACCTGGCACAGCGTTGTTCTATTTGTTACTTTTACATTTCATTGGTGATTATTCGAGTACTGTCAGTCTTTGTCTTCCCCACTAGATTTTTAGGAACTATATATATCCTTTTTCCCCACTCTTGCATCTGCAGGACCAGCTCACAATAGGAACTCTGCAAATTGTGGCTGAGTTGCTAAAGCGTGCGCTGAACCCAGTCCCATATTCTGCAGTTATCAGTGGCGGTCACTAGGTGGCAGTCTCGTCCTAGGCCAAGGCAAGTGCTGCTGTTAAGCCCTCCAGAACTGAAGATGAGGGAAATGTCATATATATAAAATATAGTAATTTTATATTATATTACATTACATTACATTACATTATATTATATTATATTATATTATATTATATTATATTATATTTATTTATTTATTTTATTATATTTATTATATTTATTATATAATAAATTGTATGTTTATGAATTATATATAAATATATTATATATCATATATATGTTACATATAACATATATATTATATGTGTATGTTTAGGCTGGTAGAATGCTAGGAATAAGAGAGCTCAACAATAAACAAAAAAAAATCACCCAAGTTTTATTTTGTTTCATTCCACTGTGTACTCTCTCCTTCTGAGGAGCTCATCTTTTACTTTATTTTATTTATTTTTTTTAACTTGTAATTAGCCACCCACAGACACTGAATGAGCACAGCCTGGCTGCTGTGAGTCTGTCACCTGCATATCCTGAGGTGGCTCCCCAGCTGTCTCCCTGACCCACAGCAAGGGCAGGCCTGAGGCCTGGACACGTTCACCTTCTGTGTATTCCCGTCCTTGAAATTTCGTTAGTAGGGATGAAATCCTGAACACACTAACACCAAAACCAGCAAGAGGCATACAACTGGATACGCCTAAGTTCCAGCTCTTTCATTTCTAGAAATTCCTCATCTCCTTCCATTTACTTAAGGACCAAGCGCTGCAATTTTCCCTTTCTTCCCTCAGAACCTTTTCCAAACTGGGCCAGCTAAAGAGCGTTACACAAATCCATATTTGCTGAGGTCTGAAGATCCCCTGAGCATCCAAACTTAAACCAAATTCAAACAGGCCACCTGTCAATGTTTGGCTTCAGGGTTCCAGAGCCTGAGGCTCCGTGTGGTCCTGTGGGCACCAACCACAAGTCAGGGCCTCCGGAAAAAATGTTTGCTGGCACCTAGACTGGGTCAGAAGCTCCAGGAAGGTGACACAGCTTGTTCCTCTGTCTCCCCCAGGTATCCGGTACAGGACCCAGGGAGGGAGTGCAGCTGCCCAGCGAAGGCACCTTCCAGGCGGAGCAGAGCACCCAGGGCAAGCAGGGCACTATGCAGGGTGGGCAGAGGTGGGGGGGGAGGGGGGTGGTCAGCCGCTCCTCTTTTACATAGGATGCCTTTTAGCATTTCTGTCCCCCTACTAACACCTCCTTCTGTTATTTGTCATTTTCTATGGCTAAAAAAAGACAATGTTTGGAGAGGTCTCTTCTAGTACTTACTTCTAACAGGAGTTTTCCTAACTTTCAATCTCACACCCTTTACCTGCAGGTTCCAAAATTGTTGGGGACCACTTTGTGTGGTATCAGGAATTGTAGCCCCTGCACAAGCCAAGCCTTGAATAAGAGCCTGAAAGTTCTTGACCAGTGTGCTGGGAATGCTGGGAGGCGGGCATGACCTGATGCTAGCACCCACTGAGGGTTGCCCGGGGAAATCTGGCCTGAAGAATGCATTGTATCCACTGAAGCTTGCTCAGCTGCAGCCCTGATGATGAATAACCAGGTGTTTAACTTCAAGGCAGGGAAGAAGACTCCTGAGTCCTGCCTTAATGATCATCTTCATCAGCATATCTAACAGACCCTGACCTGAGGCAAATCTCTGTGTTTCCTCAATTGTTATCTATAGGTAATATGTTTTCCATAACGATGGCCTTTAGACATTGACTGATGAGCTTTGCATGCCTGCTGTGTACCCCTGCACAGACGGTTCAGGATAAATGCCTCAGGAGGAAGGACCTGAGGGCTCTTCCTCTCTGAGAGATTAGCCAGTCTTTTCTCCCCAGGCAGATCTTGTCTTGGTAGTCTCATTCCATCCGGGACGCCGGGGGACACTGCGGGACAGGGTCCCCCTCACAATATCTATTATGATTTTGGCTGGAACACGTTACTCTCTGTCTTATACCCTCTATTCTTCCTTCTTGAGCAAGAACTTTGTCTTGTTTTCTGATTACTGGGCGCTCATTGATGGAAAGTGCCTGTCGTTTTCATTCTCTTCCAGCCCACAATGCACCATTTTGGGAAAAGAAAATGCTGGGTTGAATGCTGTTGTGCCTGTCTAGCTTCGCCTTTTTTAGCAAAGTTACCTATAGGCACCTAGCATAAAAGGAAGAAATGAACGTGTTGAAGAATCTACAAATTAGATAACCTCTAAGGGATCACATTTTTTGGATTTTGAAAATTAATTTTGTAAATATCAACTAAAATTGATTAAATGAGTGTATATACTTTGATAAATTA
>VMDR010013139.1:0-25440 GCA_007922815.1 Macrotus californicus | reverse complement strand
TGGCACCGTTAATCTATTTATAATTTTAAAATTAATATTTACAATTCAAATTACAATTCAAATTATCTAGAACCAAGGACTAATAAGGCTTTCTCCAGTGTTTATATATGTAATGTATAGAAATGTATAGATAAGAAATATTGAAATATTAAAGTATCTCTGAGAGCAAGGACTGCGGTACTTAGCCTAGTGCCTCACATATTGGCTGTCGATATGTTTTTAAAATTCCCTCATTAAAATTTGTTGAGCATTCTATTCTGTGCCCAGAAGTAAAATATGAGATGGAGATATAAATATAAATAAAATAAATATAAATACATGCTTATTAAATTCAAGTAAATGATGATCACTCTTAGTCTTGTTAAATTTTATGTAAAATATTTCATCTCCACATTAAACTTAGCACACAATTCCATAAGTTATAGTTTGGTCTCTGATGGAAAAACTAAAATTTATTCCTGAATACATTGGGTATAACACATTTTTATGTTCTTTGAGAAATAACTTTTCTAAATGAGTAAAATTGCCCTCCGGAAAAAAAAAAAGGTTCAACAAAATTTCAAGAGCAGTCCAAAGATAAACAAAAGCTCTTTTAGTAGAAACCTCTAATAATAAAATCTGTGGTGACTACTATATTTCATAAAGCCTCTGTTGTAAATAGGGTAGAACTTGACATGTTAGAAGTGAATGTCAGGGGAATGAACTCTAAGCCAGTAAGTCAAATTCTCATTTACATCGATGGTCCCACTAGGACTGGCTGCCTAGTCTGCAGGTTCTTCAGCACGGGGCTCCACCAGCTCAGCTGAGAATAGGTCAGACACACTGCCTACTATCAACTACTCTGAACAGAGGGCATTCTTCACAGTCAAAACCAGCAGTTATTTTTCAACCCTTTTTCAAAAAAGATTTTATTTACTTTTTTTTTTGAGAGAGAGAGGCGAAGGGAGGAAGAAAGACTGGGATAGAAACATCAATGTGCAAGAGAACATCCAACATCGGCTGATTGATTGTCTTTGGCACGCCCCCAGCAGGGACCTGGCTCTGAGCCAGGAATTGAACCCCTACCCACAGAGCCACACCAGTCAGGGCTATTATTCAACTCTTAATATCAAAATGATAGCGATGTCATCCAAGAACCAAAATAAAGTTCAAAATTTCAAAAGCAGGTTTTTCTCAAAACAAGATATAAAATACATTATCTTTAGTTCTTTTCTTTAAAAAGATATGCCTCTAGATCTAGTAGAGCACATAAGAACAAACTAAAATATTGCTCCTTTATTATGATTTGCCCCCAAGTAGATTAGCTGTGACTTGGAGCATTTGAATGCATAGATGATGCAAACCTTCAATATTTTCTTTTTTATCCACACGTATTTATCCTTATAATTAGTTGTGAAGGCAATAGTAAAATCAGTTCGTGTTATTCAATAGTGAGAGGAAGTCGCACCTTATGTCTAAATTTCTAAATTTTTGCAAAGTTAATATGTGAAACATTCATGTATAACAAAACTTTCAGATACCTGAATGAAAGGACAAAAGGTTCGAATCCTTACTCTATACATTGATGCGTCATCTAGCACAGTACCTTGTACAGAACAGGTGTTCAAAACACAATTGGTAAATGATTAATTCATTGACGAGAAGTCAAAATTTGTTGCTCATGTATTAAAAGAAATAGGAAGAGTTTTAGTCTGGTGGTTCTATTACATAACAGAATCATTCTGAATTTTACTTTTTGAACATCTTAAATAACTTCTGTGTATTTACTTGGTAATACTAGCAACCTTAACAAACATGTGCCCACATTTCAGTGGAACAATACAGTAAATGTTTACTCCTTCTTCAGTGAAAGTCTAACGCAGATTTTCCCAGTAGGTGGGCAGCATTTCCCTATGTGGTAATTCAGGCAGTTAGCTCTTTTCACTTGGTGTTGCTTTCCCCTGGGCCCTAGAAGGCTCAGCATTCAGCTAAAGTTCAGGGACTCACAGGCTGGGGAATGTATATATGCTGCTTAACTGTTTTGGCCTGAAAATAACAAAATACTTTGGTCCACAGTTCATTGACCAGAATGAGGCACATGGACCCACTTAGAGGCAAACAGATGCAGGCTAGGAAATGGAATTCCTACCTGGGCAGGTGCTTCTCAGAGAGAAATATATAAAAGAAAGGGAAATACAATTTTTTTTTTTTTAGTAGAAAGCAAGTTGTTTTTTTGCCAAGGTTTTTGTTTTCTTTATTTGCTTTTTTATAAGCAGAGGACATTGTTAGTCAGCATCCAGGAAATGCTTGAAAATGTATATTCCAAGTAAAAGGTAATCTTATGCAAGTGTAATATAATTACAGTCAGCTTGGGCAGTCTAAAAATGGCAGTAGCAGATAGTAGGACATGTGAAAAGAATATTGCATAAAAAAGATGATTTGGCTATTTCAGCAGGCCAGGTATGAGGACATAACCAGTCCCCAACTAACATGTTGTCTAGTTGTCACACTTGGAGTAGGGTCCAGTTTTAAGAAGACATGTCTGTGTTGGAGCCAGATGGAACCATATACATGTATTGCAGTTACCTGATAATAATGTGTTATAAAGTGATTATGATTTACAACCTTTTTTCCCCACACACACTTCAGCCAGGAGGTGTCTTAGACTTGTAGCGGACTGAAGGGTGTGCCTCCAAGGTGTGCCTTTATTTTCTATCTGTATCATGTAAGTTTTATATGGTGTTGACATTTTAAGCATTCTGATCTTGGTTCAAAGGTATTTTTCCTTAACCTGAAAACTGGAGTCCAAAAAATGGTGGAAATGGTGTCTGTTTTCAGCCTGTGGGCGGGAACATCATCATGGTCTCAGAAGTGGGCATCCCTGGTCAGGGCTTCCTGGTCTTTCCTCAAACAGGCCCTCTTCCTCACCCACAGGTCTCAGCATCCCTGCCTGGCTTTGTGCCATCTGGCCAGGGACCAGCTTCCTAAATCTGCCGTAACAACTAGCTCTGGTCATGCTCAACAGGCTGTTCTCAACAACCCCTTCTTGAGATGATACAGTGGCCTTTTAGAGCTCATATTTCTATTGGACTCTAGCCTTTATTGAGGGCCAGGACCATCTTCATCCCCACACCTCCCACACACATAAATTACCTACCAGTGTCTGGCATATAAAAGAACAATTCATATTTATTGAATGTACTGTCTGTCTAATTACTACTCCCTATACTCACTATCTTGGGTTCTGAATCCCGCAGCAGAATCTTGGAGCCAGTGGTAGCCTCCTTGAGCCAGTGGGACACACCCTACATGATCTCCTTTCAGGCTAGGAGGCCCCCTCAAAGGCTCACCTGCCTTCTACAGTAATTTCCTACTTTTTTCAGGCCCAACTGTTCAAGCCATAGTCCAGCACCATCAGTCAATTCCTAAAACTTATTTGCAAGTTTGAGCTTTAATGTAATCCCTGTCCCCCAGAACACTCCTGGCTCTATCTCCTAGTTTCTTAAATCTTTTATTAGGCCTTTTTCTAGGCTCATGGTCCCATTCAGGAAACAGGAAAAAGTTGATATTGAAGGCATTTGGGAATAAAACAGGAAGGATGGAGGGTGAGAAATTTATTTAGCTCTCTTCATTATTCCAAAAGAAACTCCAGCCTCCTTGCCAGTCCTTGGCTGACTGAGTTTGGTCTGAGAGAGGGGCTGTGCAGAGGGAGACCCACCCTTCATTCTGTGGAATGGCACGTAAGCCAGACAAGCGCCTTTAGGCCACCATCACCCTTTGCTCTGTGCCTTGAATTCTCTCCATTCTCCTTCCAACTGGAGGGACCAGTGTGTGGATCCTCATAGGGCTTCAAGGCCCTGTAAGTACTGGTAGCATCAATTGGTGCCTGAAAACTGGAAAGAGCTGGGAAGGGAAGTGTGTCACGAGCACCCAACCAGTGGCTCCGTGTTCGAACAGGGAAAAGGCGACCCTCTCCGGTGTTTCTCCGCCCCCTCATTTCTCCCTGGAGATTCACAGGGTCTCAGAGTGCCCTGGTGACTCTGAGTTGTCCGGGATCCTTTGGACTTGCGTCCCAAATCTCCTTGGATAGTGCGCTTCCGCGCCGGGTAGAGCTCCGCACGTTCCACCACGTTCCCGGACCGCTAAGCTCCGGAGCAGACCCTTCCTCGGAAGGTATGGAGGCAGGGGTAGGAAACAGTAAGCACCGCACCGCCCGCGAAAAATGCCCAGTAGCTAAAACAACTCTACACCCATCACAGGCAGAGCCCGGTTCTCCTAGGTAAGTTGTTTATTCGTCGACGTTTTGGCGATCCTCCCTGGACAGCTGCGGCAGCGGCAGCGACAGCAACTGTGGCTCGGGCCGCGGAACTCCCCGCGCTTTTCCTTCCTGCGCCCCGTCTCGGTCTCCTCTCACCACACCCCTTCCCTCCTCTCCCTGCCTCCACCCTTCTTGCCCCCTGGCCGGCCACGCACACAGTCGGAGACACCCTCTGCACTTGGCTACTCACACTGAGGGTAACCCAGCCAACAAGGCGCGGTTACCGAAGCGGCGCGGGGGTGTGTGCGGGGTCCAGTGGCGGGAGCCAAATGGGGCCATGGGGGCCTGGTAGAGCCCTCTCCTCCCGGCCGCGACCCCTGCCCACTCTCCTTCCGAAATCCCGGTCTGCCAGCCACAGTGACACCTGAGCACGGGCTGGGCGGTGGAGGCGCCAGGCCCGCTGGACGAGCAGCTGGGAGGAAACAGAGACGGGGGCGGGGCCGCGAGGAGGAGCGCGAGGCGGGCGGAACCCGGGGGCCGCCACCTGACAAGTGACACGTGCGCCAGCCAATAAGCGCCCGCAGCTCCGACGTCGGCGGGGAGCCGGAGGCGGGCTTCGTGGGGAGGAGGAGACTGACCTGGCGTTGGAGGCGGGGGCCGGGAGGAGGAAGGGGAGGAGGCGGAGGGGGAGGCGGGCGCGGTGGCGGCGGCTGTGGCAGCGGCGGCGGAGGAGGAGGGTAGCTTACGCCTGGGACTGTGTCTGCCGAGCTCCGCGGCTCTGCCTGTGTGAGTGAAGGAGCGGTGCGGGGAGGTAGAGGCGAGCGGCGGCGGGACGTCTCCGGCGGCCGCGGACCTGCGGCGGCGCTCGGCGTGGGGAAGCAGCGGCAGGGGCAGCGGCGGCAGCGGCGGCAGAAGCAGCGGCAGGCGCCTCTCCGCCGCCGGGGACGCCGAGGCGCGGTTGGTGGCACTGACATCGGCGGCCCTGCCTCTCCTCCCTCGCCCCCGGCCCTCCCCATGTGATCGGTCTTAATCCCGGCAGTGTGCGCGCGTGGGGCTCCATTCCGCGGTGCCCGGTCTCCGTGCCAGGGTGGGTGCTCGTGTGTGCGCTTCTCCTCCCCATCCCCCTTCCCCAAGAATAAAAGAAGAACCTAGAGGCGTGCTTGGAAAATAAATAAATAACAACCACACACGCGTGCCCGGAGCAGAGTCGGCGGGGCTGGCGGCGGCGGAGGAGTGAAGGCGGCGTCGGAGGAGGAAGAGGGACACGCGGAGAAGGCAGGAACTTTAAAGCCAGCTCAGAAACCAGACCTCCGACCGAGCGGTTTGCAGCGCGGCGGCGGCGGCGGCGGCGCTGAGTGTCTGGCCCGCCGGTCCGGTCGGGGTGTGCAGTAGGACGGACGAACAGCGCGTCGCTGTCCCCCGGCGCCTGGAGATGTCCGAGCCCAAGGCAATTGATCCCAAGTTGTCGACGACCGACAGGGTGGTAAAAGGTAAGCGGCTCGCTGCTGTCGCCCGGGTGCACCGTGTGCCGCAAGCACCCGGGCGGCTGGCCTCCCCTCCCCCGCCCCCGGTTCTCTCCCGGCTCCTGCCACAGACCTTCTAGGATATTGTGCAACCCTCGCCCCCCTCTCTCGGGCGCCCTTCCCCCACGCCTCCTACCCAACCCCACTCGGGGATTTTTTATTTACGGGGGCGTCAGTTGGCAAATGGCTGAGCCTTGGGGAGGCGGCTGCGGGGGTGGCGGTGGCGGGAGGGGGCGCCCGGGGGGTGGTTGCTGGCAGGGTGTAGCTGCTGTGACAGAAATAGGAAGTGGGTGGCTGTTCACTGGCTTGCATGGGATCGGGTTTATGGTTTTCTTTTGCACAGGAAGGGGTGATTTATGGCTTTTAAAAAATTAATATGGCATTTTTATGTGGCCGTGGCTATCCACCGACTGCCGGGCTCGGGCAGGGTTCTCTCCGCGCTCTATTGCAGCAATTCCCTTCGCGCTCCCTCCCCCTCCCCCTGGAAGGGCCTGCACAGGACTCGCGAGAGAGCGGGAGAGCGTGGTGGGAGCCCGGCGCTGCCTTCCGTGCGGGGCGGGGGCGGCCTCAGGCCGTGGGGGTGGCGGAGGGGACGCGCCGGGGCGCAGGAGGCTGGGAACGACCCTAGAGCCCTTCCGCCACCGCCACCGCCGCCGCCGCCCCGGGATTCCCCAGCAGGCCCTGGAGAAAGACGGACTCGAAAAGCAGTTCTCCAACCTCCCTCGCCACCTCCAGCCTTCCCCCGCGGACCTGTCATTGCTCTTGAAAGGTTCTTCCCTGGAGCACACCTACCCAGGGTTGAACTCGCCCCACTCTCTTCCTCCGTGCCCCTGTCACCCTCTGTTATCCCTTTTACCCCCTGTTTAATGGGCTATTTGATCATCTCACAGCCCTACATTTTATGCTCCTGGTGGGGATGGCTCTGGGTTTTTTGGCAGAGAAACTGGGATGCCTGGAGTGAGGAAGGGGAGAGGCAGTGGTCTCTTCTGTCGCTCGGGGGAATCCGCCGTCCTTGTATTCCGTGGTGGAGTGGGGGAGGAACCATCCTCGGAATCCTGGAAGGATGAGGCAGCCGAGCAGATCCGCCAGGATTAAGTAGTATCCATAATTCCTGGGGTCAGAATGCAGAGCAAAGCAGGGTTGGGCGTGGGCTAGGCGCAGAGCAGGCCTCTGAAATTGAAAACAACGCTGGCTGGTGTAGAGTGTGTGTGTGTGAGAGAGAGAGAGAGAGAGAGAGAGAGTGTGTGTGTGTGTGTGTGTGTGTGTGTGTGTGTGGTGTAAAACAGAGATAGGATCTTATGTGGCCAGAGCTTGCAAGTAGAGTGCAAGGCAATAAAGTCATTTGCATCATGAGCCCTTAGGTGAAGTAACCCAGCAGCCCGAGGACCGTGATAACAGAAGTCATTGGGGCTTCAAAACTGTTCATGGCTTCATTCAGGTTTACTCAGTTTTTAAAGTTTTGTCTGTGTATTCTCTTGATGATGAGGGAAATTGTGGTCTCCTTTAATAAGAAAAATAGAATAAAATATCTTTTGTTTTGGTTTTATTGGAATCATGGAATCATTCCTGCTTCAGAGCGGTATTCATAGACCCATCAAAATGAGGAAATATCTGCAAAAATGACTGGAAATAGGACTACAGATGCACAGCTATTTCTGCAGGCATGGATCCTCCTGTAAATAGTCAATTCAACTTCATTCAAAAGAACTGTTTGTATTAAGGTTTTCTGTTGACATTTAAAGATAATAAGACCTTTGGCTAAACTATCAGAGAATAACAGATATCTCCCCAATGTGTGAAGTTTAGGTGTAACTCTAATCTGTATTTTAAAATTACCTGTTTTCAAGACCATATAAAGCTTGCAGTTCAAATGATGGCAGTGAATGGGTCAGCAATGAAAAAAAAACCCACTTATGTGCACACATGTAAGATTACATTCCCTGTTTTAAATGACAAGATGTGGATTCTACATGTACATGTAAAATTGTCATCAAGAATGTAAAAATGATTGTTCATACATTCAGGTTGTTGTCTTCACCAGTTGATGTGAAAGAGTCCAAACACCCTTTCCGTGGCTGTTTTGTCTTACCTTTTTTTCAATGCTATATTATGCATATTTTTATAAACGGAGCTTTCCATTATAAGTACACACACACCAAAAATTGTATTTACGTATTATTGCATAACTAAAATGCAAATGTGGGTAATAGACTCAAAATTGGAAAAGTTAACTTCACATTTGTTTTGATAGGGCTCTGGATGTGAAATTTTGAGTGTGAAATTTATTTATAGAAAAAAGTTTTGTTGGTGAATCCTGATTTTTAAGATGGACACACCACCACTATTTCTCTTATGCTTTCTTTAAATTGTTGGCTGGAAAGGCATTATCAAATTTTGGATTCAACATTTTGTCATGCATATGGTTTTTATGATAGATTATTTGAGATGATAATCAATTTTGATGATCAGTATATTATGAAATAGCAGTTCCCCTTGAATATGTATACACATGCTTAGCAAGTACAAAGTACATGTATAATGAATGGAAAACATTACCAAACAATTTTTTATATTAATAAAAATGAGATAGGAGTTCACAAAACCATGACTTCACTCTAAATTTTGCTAGAACTTCATCTCGGCGCTCTAACATTGGCTTATTCTTTAATGCGGGAAAGGGATAATCCTTGAGGAAATTTCTGTGCTCCCGAAGCTTTCTCTCCTTTTACCAGGTACAGTTGGAGGTCCTTGCTCACAGACAGACATAGGAGGTGTTTGGATTACCTGCCATGGCGTTGGTTTACAGGCGCCGGCTTGAGTGTGCTCTGGTTTTTGCTGTCTAACAGATCGCTGCTTATTTGCAAATAAAGCTGGGCTTGTGTTTGTGTTTGTAGTAGTGTGACTTTCTTGACTGGTACTTCCAGAATGCAACTTTATAGAAAGGTAGGTTGAGTTTAAGTTTCAGCTAACTAATTCTTTCCGGTTTACAGCACCTACTGGAGTGTGTCAGAGACCCTGATCATTTTCTAAGCCTCAGAAATGAAAGGAAATGAATGGCAGCATTGGAGATGAGAAGCATTCATTTAGATTATCTCAGGAAAAGTTACTTGTTTAGCAAAACTAGCGCTGTTTCAGTTTGACTGTTCTTGGATAAAAATAATGGAAAGTACAAAAATTCAGAGAAAACATTTTCATAATGCCATTTGTTGGAAATCAGAATAATTTGATCCATTTGTTTTACATTTTTTTATAAAGAAACATTGTATAATATAAAGCCAAAGATGGAGGGCAATAGATACAAGACTAACTACTCCCCTCTCCCCCCTCCCCCCAACACACCCAGTAGCTTGGTTTTTCTGTGTGTTGATGCTCCACAGGCCTTCTTTCAAACTTTGGCTTCTCTTCATTTCTCCCTGCCTGTTCCTGCCTTTACATCTCTACTGGCTGTAGGACTTCACTACCTGACAGTTAAATACTTGGAGGAAATTAAACTATGTGATGAGTGAGTGCACCGCCTTGTTCCATCTTTTGCCCTCACTCTGTTCCCGTCTTCAGGTATTCTGTCGTGGGTCTTGTACCTTCATGTGAACTATTTTCAATGGTAGAAATTCCAGATACTGTGGCAGGTTGTTGAGGGGTGAATCCCTGGAAGACTTTTAGGGAATTGCTCAAAACTCTGGTAGGGCACTCTTGTGCTTTGTGTCAGGTTGCTTTTGCCTGTGGGAATCCAAAAAGGGAGCTTGTCTTTCTGTGTATCGTCAGCTCTGTACTTTTAGTGCAGACAAAGTATATGTAGGGCAGTTCTAGAAAGATATCTAAGATCATATAAGCAAGAAGATGGTAGCTAAGTAAAATATTAAGTAAGTATTCGAGCACCATTGTTCTAGCTGAATGAGACAGGTAACACTACTTAAAAAGAAAACAGAAATATGCCATTTCTTTGCAGTTATCAAGAAGAGCTTATTGTAAATTTATTTTACTGATATTGTTACCATAGGTTGAGTTATTCTGTGTATCTGGTTTTCCATTTAAGTATAGTAAAACCTCATTAATTCAGGGTTATTAATTGAAACTTACTATGATTAAATGTCTAGTGGCTGAAGATTACATAAGCAGTTGATATTAAGAAAGGGGTCTGCTAATCTAATTATACTATAAACAACACGATTTGGGCATGGTTAATATACTTGATAACCAATTCTTTTCAGGACTTAGTGAACAGTGTGCAAATTAATGCTGTTAATTACAAATCAGATTGATCCATTCATTGCTATAAAGTAGATACAACACAAGTGCATTGTTTTCAAAACATTCTGTAAACTTAAGGCTTAAGGCAACAGTGGAGACTGGGATTCTGGGAAATTCCAATGATTCTAAAAAGTCATCAGTTAGAGGAATTAACATGTAAAAAAAATAGTTTTTGGAAATTGTGGGGAAGAAACATAGTTCTTTAAATGAACAATCTGTTTTAAGATAGCCAGTTAAAATATGAAAAAGAAACACTATAGAAACTAGTTGGAGATTTATTCTAACATTTGTTTATATTAGTTTAAAAATATGCTTTCCTACTTACCTGGCAGGGGAGGTACCATGATCACGGAGGTGGTTTTCCCAGGGCCAGGTTTATCCCTTGCACTCCGGATGCTCTGACCTTGCGATTTCCCCAAGTGTGGGAAACTCCACCGCATAGTTTGTGGTGGTGGGGGCGGCTTCGCATTCTCCTCTGAAAAAAATGTGCTTTGAAAAATCTGTTTCTCTATTTTTATTTGTGATTTTAGAGATGAAAATGATATATGGTGCATTTATAACTTTTATAATCGCCTCTTAGTGCTTTTCCTTATTTATTTGTTTGTTTTGTGTTAGCTCTGTATAAAGTTGAAACTAATTATGAAGCCAAATACAGAATCCCGTTAAAGTGACCTCATTGGAACACAGCATTTTTCTAGACATACTGTCTTTTTAGCAAAGCCAGTTAAATTGCCTTTTTGAAAGTTTTGTGAAGGTATTGAACACTTTGAAGACATTAAAGAATGATGATGATTCATAATATGGAACTTTAATAAATACTAAAAAATCATCTTGTCAGTTTTTCAGCAATGTTTTGGGTAGCATTCTCTTGCTATTCAAAGAGGGATATAGTGAGATTTTCAATTACAGCTTTCTATAATTGCATTGGTATATATTATACTGTCACTGGCTATTTTCCTTACTTGGAAAAGGGCAATAATTGTACTTACCATCACTTGGGAGAACCAGAGGATCATCAAGTGGGATTTGAGAACCTGAATGGTTACATTTGGGCCTTTTGCCTGGGGATGGCAATTTAGTCACTGATGACACAGAGTTACAGATGACAGTGTGCTTGCTAATGTATTTTTAGGGTCATTCACGAGTAGTCAGGCCATTAATGTTAAAATCCATGAATAGCTTGGGTGTACAACAGTATGTGGTGACACTTGTTTTATGGTTGAAATGGAGACAGAATAGCTAGAAAGGTTGGTCACGGGGGTACTGATGGTAGGTAAGTGTAAGCAAATTCTTTGGCAAAGGTGGCTCTCTCTTGAAAAATGTTTTTGTAACTGTCACTCCTTTTGCTATATTTAAGATACTACTTTTTCTTTTTTTTGTGAATTTTGCTTTACTGAACTACCAGCTATATATGTAAAATAGTTTTATTAGGAGAAGAAAGTTATGTCTCAGTATTTAGAAGAAGTACAAATTCTGAAGATAAATGTTATAACCTGGTTTGATCTTGGCATGAGGTTTACTAAAGGAAAACTGTTAAGCATTGTCTTCTACTCAGGTCAATATATACACAGAAATAGAAATAGCATGCTCTCCTGGTAAGAAGTTGTTATTTGCTGTAATTTTGAAGGGTATTACTGTAAGCCTTTGTCATTATCTATAGTGACCCATATTGTTACTCTGGTTTGAGGATTTTGTTAATTTCCAGCAATAGTTCAAAAATTTTAGCCAATGCTTCTTAAACATTCTACTTTATTTATTTATCTGTTTATTTATTTAGAGGAAGGAGGCTGCAGAGAGAGAGAGAAAGAAAAAAAACATTGATTTGTGGTTCTACTTATTTATGCATTCATTGGTTGATTCTTATATGTGCCCTGAACCAGGGGTTGAACCCGCCACTTGGTGTATCGGAATGATGCTCTACCCAACTGAGCTACCCAGTCAGGGCTCCATTCCTTTTTAAAAATAGTCACGAGGTAGGAATGATAGAAGCACTGAAACAGAATTTCAGTTTTTAAATTAAGTCTTTAGTAGTCTGGACATTTTCAGCCCATTTTATTCTGTAATATTTTCATCTCCTGTATTCATACAGGCTGTATTCATTGGTAAGCCATCAATTACATTTTATATAAGAAGTCAAATAAAATATTTCATATCCCTACATAGTTAGGTGTTCTGCATAATGTCTTAAATAGATGAGCTATCGACCTGATATTTAAGACCTGTTGCTAGGAGCTCAATTCATTTTATAAATGTACACTCAGCTGAAGTCTTAGATAATAAAAAAATACGAAACCTGACTGAAGAAGTAGTAATTGCTTATTAAAATACTGCATTTTTGGAATCAGATGGATTCATATTGAGACCATCACAGAAAGGAATAGAACTTTGTGGGTTTTTTTCTTTTCATTCCCCTAATCCATGCTTTTGCCTCACAACAAAGTATATTATGACTATTTTAAAACATGGTCTCTCTGACTTTCTGTGAACTTGTATCTTTTGCAACTGGAAATTCCACACATGTTTGCTGAGAGCAAAACAAACAAGTCGATATCAGAGATTTATGTTAATAGCTGCCTTCAGATTATGACATACCACCTCAAGTGTTTGTCAATTTAGGTACTTTCTCCATTGTGATTCTACAAGAATGATGGTTGGTGTTCAAAGAGAAAGTTTTATTTGAGCTAAATTAAAACAAAATTTCATCAGATGTAAGATTCAAATATTTGGAGTGTCTACATGAACTGTGCAGCCCGTTTTCATTTTTGAGGGGAGGAGCTACTCTTTCTGATGCAAAATGCTCAGTTGTGTCTACGTAACATTAGACTTGTGGAAATTCTAGTGTGTCAGTGTCTGATCTGTGTCTCTCAGGTTGCTGCGTGTGCTCGGAAGTTACATAATAGTTTTTGTTAATATGTGTATTCAAAACTTTCACTTGGGAAATACGGTCATTGAACCAGTGGAGCCCAGCTCAATGCCTTATTATGCACTGAATCAATTCTTACCGAGTGATCTGGGCATTGCAGAATTCTCATGTGCCCCCTGAAGCAATAAGTGGAGAAAAATTATGTTTATTTTGAGTGTATTAAGTTCTTGTTCTTTGTAAATGGTTCTGTGACTGGTTAATTGCTTCCCTCTCCAGTCATATTAGGGGATGAGTGTGAGAAGGAGACATCAAAAAAGTGACACAGTTAGATGGAGAGCACTTTTGTTACTTGGTCATTGGGACTGGCTTTGTGCCAGCTGAGTGTACCGGGCTTTTCAGCTCAGCATATTAGCTTCAACCTTAAAGCCTTCTTCCAATTTTGTCGTATTTTCCCTTAGGCTGATCAGTTTTTGACAAGTGGAGAAGATACGTTAATCACTCAGTGTTTGATTTATTGGGTGACTAATGTATTTTAATTATTGTCCATACGTGGACTTGAAGAGAAAATGACCTGGCAAATTTCATCAAAAAAACTAAACCAAAACCAAAAAAAAACCCTCTTTCTTTGTTTACATCTCAGTTTATCATTTTCTGTAATGCTTTTGTTATCCAGAAATGCAGCCTTGTCCAACATAACCTCCCGGCCCCCCCAAAACATCGTTAGATGCTCTCCAGTGGGAAGATGTATGGGCTAAGACAAGTTAAAAAAGAAGTGGCACCAATTTTGCTGACTCCTTATATCGCCTAAGTGGGCTTTAAGCCATCCCTTGACATTTGTTTCTAAACATTTTGTGAGCTATTCCATTTTATCAAATTAAAAGCACAATATGTTTTCTTGAAATGACAGAACCTGAGTCAGGACTTCAAGTTTGTGTTGTTGTTGTTACTGCTTTTCACAAAGGAATTGCAAGTTTTTTTTTTTATTATTAAACCTGACATTGTTGGTCTGTTATGCATATTTAATGCTAATAAATTAAAGTACACAAATATGTTCTCTGTGTGTCTGATTATTTGCATGATAACAGTTTTCATTATTCTCATTATTCAAGTAGTTCAAATGTCACCTCCTCTGGAACTCATATCTTGATACCTTCAGTTGTAGTAAAGGGACTCAGTTTCTCACAGAAGATACCTTGAATAGAGCATGTTGCTGTGACTGTTTGTTTACTTGTTTGCCTCTCCTCCCCATTGAGGGGAGAGCCCAGGAGAATTGTTCCATTTATCTTTTTATCTTTAGCCTTAGCAGAGTGCCAATTAAGGAATGGGCATTTGATACGTGGTTGTTAAATAAAAAGAGGGGTTTAAATTTTTCCATTACAGGGTTCTTTTTTAGTTTGAAATTTTGTGGATTTAAATCATGGGCAGATCACAAACATCTGATGAGTTTCTTGATTTGTAAGTGCCAATTCTATAGAAGAGTTTTTTCACATGAGTCTCAAAATGCTTTGTTTCATTAATTGGAATTGTTTTTTGCATACCTAGCAGGAGTGGCTTTCTCAGGGCGTGCTTGGCTTTCAGTGGGTCAGCGTCAGGTAAAGGGTGTATAGGTCAGTCTTCTCAAAGGTGGGCAATGGTTTTCTTCCTCAGGAAGACTTGTGATGATACCAGGTTGGGGCGTTGCTATTGTGACAAGCATCTGAGAGGCCCAGATTGAATTTCACAGTGATGTAGCTTACTTAAAAAAAATGTGCAAATGCAAATGAATAAAAGTTAATACATCTAGGAATCAGCACAGAGATGTAAAACATACTGCAGGCCCAGATATGAGGATGTCTGTGTAATACGAATAAAAAATCTTGAGGCTCATGGCGTGAGTACAGGCTGCTGGTGAGTCAGTCCCTTGGATGGCATGTCTACCTGGTGAATGAATGGTTTGAGAAAAGCCAGACCTGGAATGACATCAACAGGGAGTCAGTATGGTGAGGCACCTACTGTCAGCCCTATTCTCACAGAGGATCATTGGACCGGCACTGGCCCAGATTTGGTTCTATGGTCCCTATTAAAGCAGACCATCCAGGACTTTCCAAGCTCTGGTTTATGGGCCAGTGTTTAATCTGTCATCTTAGTGCAGAGATATTTTCCTTTCAAGGAATTAAAGACTAGGGAAAGTCTAGTTTCCTACATGAAATCATATTGTCAGCTTCTGGTAATTTGCATTCAGCAGTCTGGAGGGAATCTCTCTGTAGCACTGACCTGTGGTCACCATTCTACTTGAGTACTCTGTCTCATTCCACATGCACTTCCAGAAAAGGTTGTGAAAAATTTGGAGTATGTCAAAAAAAAAGAACCCTAGCCCCAAGTGATAAAAAGACTTTAAATTGCAACAACTGAGAAATTATTGTCTTAAAGAGAAAAGTTTGAGTGGTGATTTACTGGATTTCAAGTATTAAAGTCTCTTTCACAGTGGATTACACTTAGATGTCCATTGCCACTGTCAACTGAATAAGAAAAAACACTATTTGGACACATCAAGGATTTAGGTGATTTTTTTAAATCAGTCAAGGACATTTAAAACTGGCATGAATTGTGGGGATCTTCTGAACGGAGAGAATAAATGATCCTCATTTATTGGGGTGGTAAGTGTGATCTTAATCTAAAGTTAAGAAATTTCGAAGCTGGAAATTTATCTCCCCATCTGGTCCGGAGTCAGTCTTCCAGTTATGTCTTGGAGAGAGGAAGTGGAGAAACCGAGGGAACCTTCTATTTCTTTACACTTGCTCATGTCTCAGCCTAAGCAAAACAAATTAATAAAACTCTTAGAATTGAAAGGTGCATCAGAAGTCTAGCTCAGGCCATACCCAGTGTGGAATTTCTGTCCAGCCTCCTTGATGGTTGGTAATCCTGTTGCTGTGTGAACACATTTAGTGGGAAGAAGCTCCCTCCTTCCCAAGATACTTTCTGCTTTATCCTGGCCTTTTCTGTCTGCCAGAATGTTTCTTCATGCTTGACCTCCATCTGATGCTCTGGAATGCACATTTATTGTTTCTACCATTGCCCTATAGAGTTCCATAAAATGAGCTTTGTCTTTTCCACAAGAAAGCTTATGGGATAGTAATGGCAGCTTCCATGTTTTCAAGTCTTCCAGCCGTTCTCCACTTGGCATGGTTTCTGGGTCATTCGCCATCCCAGCAGCCTTCCTTTAACGCCAAGTCCGATTGCTAGGGTCTCTTGAAAATGGAGAAGTGAGCAAGGGTTTATCTTGGCTTGCCTCCTGTGGAACCTTTAGCACCTTGGGCTTGGGTGCTTCAGTGCTCTTGCTTTGCTGTTCTCTGTCCTTGTGCTGACTTTAAACTTCATGGAACTCGTTGTCCATGAGTTCCTCACCGTCCTTCACTGGTGGGCCCAATCTGGAATTCTTTCCATGATGTCCTTTGGTTGAATGAGGACTGTCCCTATGTGATGCTTTCACTCTTCATACCCTTCCTGTTGAAATTCTCTTCAATTGTATTTTCTCTGGTTCCTCTACACCTTTAAAGTATCAAATACCTCATCTACTTTATATGTAGGAGCTTTCCAGAAAACCTGGATGGCAGATGCATTTTAACAGTGATTTTCTATAAGAGTTGCTTTAATTTTTCTTGCCTTTATTTGTAATACAGGTTAAATAATAAAGATAGCATGATAGCATGACACCAAGGTGGTGTTAGTAGGGTAACTGAGGACAGGCCAATTCCTTTGTTTACTTTTCACTTCACACCATGAAGGCTGCTCAGCATCCCTCTTGACCAGAGCTGAACCTGCCTCTTCTGCCTGCTCTTACTTCTGGCACCCAGTCTTTGAAGGTTGTTGATAAACAGCTCCTAAGGCCATTGAATTTGGCTAACCCAGTGCCTTCAGCTGTAATTTGATAACAAGCTTAAGTTTCACTGAGGACTAAAAGAGGTCAGTGGCTTCCAACTGTGGTGTCACAACACATTTCTGTGTTACACTCAGCTGTGAGGCATTAACAGCTACTGATGACAATGCACAGAAGTTTGCAAGTGACTGATTTTAAAATGTCTATATGTAAGCGGGTAGGTTCAAGTTTACCCATAAAATTTTACTTTCACTTGCATTGTCATGCAAGTTTCTCATGCAGGAGAGAAAGGAATGGAGCCGCAGCTGCAAAGGTGGGCATTTTGCATTGCTTGTAGTCTTCTTGATCTTACCCATATGCCCTTAATCATAGTGGAAATTATATTATACATTCTTGTAATCTGTGGCAGTGTTTGCCTTATTCCCGTGCGCATTTTGAGGATAGCTTATTAGAATCTGGATTCACTCATGCTAGCGTTTCGTGCAAGTTGAATATCATGTGATGTGCATCTTGACGGGAGAAAAAGTCTGAGACTTTAAGACTAGAGAATACACCTGTGCTAGTGAGATTTGTGGATTGAACAGGACATGAAACATGTTAAGTGAGCACCTCTGGGGAATTTCAAAGTACCCCATGACACCTTCTGTTCTCGAACATCTTCCAGGGGCCATGCCCGAAATTCCGTGGCTAATTTTTTATTTAGGATAAGATTGGTTACCTTTGATAGAAATTTCTAAATAAAGTAAATGACCTTTAAAAAAATCAGTGTAAATTACCACAACTTTTTTATCCACTGATATACTGATGGGCACTTGGGCTGCTTCCAAATCTTGGCTATTGTAAATAGTGCTACAGTGGGGTTGCATGTATTCTTTCTAATTAGTGTTTTGGGGTTCTCTGGATGTAGTCCCAGAAGTGGAATTGCTGGGTTGTAAGGCAGTTCCATTTTTAATTTTTTCAGGTAACTCCACACTGCTTTCCATGTGGCTGCACTTGGAAAGTCCACCAACAGTGCACGAGGGCTTCCTTTTCTCCACATCCTCTCCAAAGCTTGTTTGTTGATTTATTGATGGTAGCCATTCTGACAGGTGTGAGATGATAAATCTTTGTGATTTTAATTTGCATCTCTCTGATGATTAGTGAGCTTGAGCACCTTTACATATGTCTCTTGGCCTTCTGTATGTCCTCTTTGGAGAAGTGACTCTTCAGGTCTTTTGCCCATTTTTAATTGGATTGTTTGCTTTTTTGGTGTGGAGTTTTATGTTTCTTATAAAATTTGGGTATTAAGCCCTTATCATATATTGGCTAATATGTTCTCCCATTCAGTAGGTTGTCTTTTCATTTTGTTGATGGTTTCCTTTGCTGTGCAAAAACTTTTTAGTTTGATGTGGTTCTATTTCTTTATTTTTATTTCTTTTTGTTTCCCTTGCCTGAGGAGATGTCAGAAAAAATATTGCCAATAGAAAATGTCCCAAGATTTTATTGCTAGTGGGGTGTTTTTTTGGATTTTTGTGGTTTCAGGTCTTAAATTTAAGTCTCTAATCCATTTCAAGTTTATTCTTGAGTATGACGTAAGAAGGTGGTCTAGTTTCATCTTTCTACAAGTATCTGTCCAATTTTCCCTATCTGAAGGGAACCAAAGCACTTATTGGAAAGAATATATGCACCCCTTTGTTTGTTGTAGCATTATTTACAGTAGCCAAGATCTAGAAACAACCCAAGTGCCCATCAGTAGATGAGTGGATAAAGAAGCTATGGTACATTTACACAATGGAGTACTATTCAGCCATAAAAAAGAAGGAGATCTTACATTTTGTGACAGCATGGATGGACCTGGAAAGTATTATGTTAAGTGAAATAAGTCAGAGAAAGACAAGTACCAAATGATTTCACTCATATGTGGAATCTAATGAACAAAATAAACGAACAAACAGAATAGAAACAGACTCATATATACAGAAAACAGACTGATAGCTGTCAGAGAGGAAGGGGATTGGGAGCTGGGTGAAAAAGGGGAAAGGATGAAAGCAAAGGAAAAAAACCTCATGTGGTGATTGCCAGAGGGAAGGGGGAGGGGGGAGGTAGGAGAGATCATAGGGGGATAAATGATGATATAAGACTTGGACTTTGGGTGGTGAACACACAATTTAATATACAGATGATGTTTTATAAAATTGTGTATCTGAAACATAATTTTATTAACCATTGTCACCCTAATAAATTTAATAAAAAATAATTTAGTGAACAGGCTAAATTTAAAAAAATTACACTCACTTGAGGACATTTTTTAAAAATTGATTTTAGAGAGGAAGGGAGAGAGGAAGAGAGAAACATCGATTCATTGCCTTCCATAAGCTCCATAACTGGGGATTGAACCTGCAACCTAGGTAGGCACCCTGACTGGGAATCGAAACCACAGTCTTGGTTACGCTATGACACACCAGCCAACTGAGCCACAGCGACTAGGACTGACTGAAGTTTTCATTTTTGCTTTGGGTGGGAATGAACCCAGGAAAAGTCTGTGTTTCAGGAGCGTTTGTGGGACTGAACTTTTTGTGTCACCTTTAAAATCCATGCCCCATGCCCCTCACAAGTGTTACTTGATGTTCTACACTGCTCCCCTCAAGTCTGACGTAATGGTAATAGTCCAGTTGGTAAGTGGATTGAATAATCTATTACTGAGATAAAATGGTTGTTGAAAAATATTATTTCCTCTATTTATCTGCCATTTATCCTTCCGTTCTCTTCATGGATGCATCAGAGTTTTGCTGCCAACTACTTGCCTGGCTCTGTACTATGTTTTGGGAGCTTCAGATGAAAAAGGTACTGTGTAAAGATTATTGTCCAGCATGGGGGGATGAAAGAAAATCACAATGTGAGTTATAATTATTTTAATAGCACAAGATGCAACATGCTGGGGAGTGCAGAAAAGGGAATAATTAACTGTCTTCATAGACTTTCATTATTTTTTACAAAAATAGGTAGAATCAATTTACTTTTTCTGTGTGAGAGAGATATATACACACACACATGTGCATATATGTGTATATGTACATATGCATGCTCATATAAACACACACACAAGGTCTGTCCGGAACAAGTCCAGCCATTGTTAATATAAAGAGAACGGTTTGTGCGACATCAGTGTGACCTGGCAGCCAAGGAGAGTGGAGTGGAATATGCATGTGTGAACAGTGAGGACTTCACTGTACTAGTCAGTTGGGGTGGTAGACGCCCTTGAGTGAGCATGTGTGCAGTGAGGCCCTCGATTCAAAATGACTGAGCTAGTAGAGCAATGAATCTGCACCAAATTTTGTGTCAAGCTTGAACATTCTTCTGCATGGAAACTATTCAGATGATTCAGAAGGCCAAAGCCATGGGCAACTGGTGATCAGCAGCTTCATCATGACAATGTGCCCGCTCATGCATCACATCTTGTGCAGAGTTTTTGGTGAAACATCAAATCACCCGGGTGACTCAGCCCCCCGACAGCCCAGATTTGGTGCTTGTGACTTCTGGCTTTTCCCAAAACTAAAATCACCTTTGAAAAGTAAGAAATTACAGACCATCTATGAGATTTGGGAGAATACAAAGGGGCAGCTGATGGCAATTGGGAGAACTGTGTGAGGTCCCAAGGTGCCTACTGTGAAGGGGACTGAGGCATCATTGTCTTATGTACAGTGTTTCTTGTATCTTGTGTCTTCTTCAGTCAAGTCTTTATTTTTCATAGTACATGGCTGGATGGATACCTTCTGCACCGTGTGTGTGTGTGTGTATATATGTATATATATTTAGGATGTGGGCTTATTTTTAAATGAAAGTGGAATAAGAAGTGCTGCAAAAGGGGAGAAAGGCATTTTTATCTGGAATTCTGTGGTTCTTACAGTTCATCTGTGAGCCAGGTACATAGAATCAATCATGTACTCTTGAAGGTGGAAGCGACTTGAAGTCGACCAGTTTAACTAGCGTCCAGCAATGTTAAATGGGTAACCAGCTTTCCTCTGCCCCGCCCCTGCCCCTGCCCCCTAGTGTCTGCAGTTACCCAAAGGCAGCATGATACTATGGAAAGAACATTGGTTTACAGTTTGACAAAACTTGCATTTAAATCCTACTCTCTCCTTGTGCCAGCTGAGTGTTCATGGGAAGTCATGCAGCCACCCTGAACCCACTTTTCTTCCTGAAAAGTGGAAATGATCGTTAGTGGTATCACTGCAAGGTTCTCATAACCACGAGAGGGATTGTTAACCACGACAGGGCTCAACAAGAGCCTTCTATCATGTGAGGTATTTTATTGTTGGACATCTCTTTCGGAAGTGCAGCTCTCTGCTTCTATAAGTAACCTGCATTAAAGTGTAATACTCCCTCGTCCTACACAGCCAAATTCCATTGTAGTTTGGGGACCTCTGTCATTCCTCTCGGACAGCTTGGCAAAAGTCGCCAGTGCCTGTCTACTTACTGGTTTCTATGATATTTGACATGAAGGGCTACCTCTTTGTTCTTAAAACATTGTCCTCATTGGCTTTCTTGGATTTCCTCTTTCTCTGATTTTTTTTCCTTTTTTGACAGCTCCTCTTGACTGGGTCCTAAATGTTGGTATTCATTTATCCCTTTACAAGTTTGTCCAGGCAATTTTATCTCCCTATACTCAGAGGATTGACTATTGCTTATAGGCCAATGCTAAACACATCTGTATTTGCAACCTAGTCTTTTTTTTTACAGTTTTCTCCCAAACCTCGTGTACAACAGTTGCTGTGGGTAGACATGGAAGGGCTAACGTGGGGTATGTGTTCTCCTGTGTGTCCTGTTGTGGGTGATGTTACCAGCACTCATGAAGTTGATTAGACCCGTTCAGTTCAGGTCTTTTAAATATTTGACCTAGTGCTGCAGTGGCCTCCCAACATTAGTCCCTCTGCTTTGAAACTTGTTCCTCTTAAACCACATTTTCCTATATTGTCACTAAAGTGATAATTTAAAAATGAACATCTGATTTACACGAATCCCATATTTGGTGGTTGATCATTTTTTTCCCCGACTGATTTGTGGGAACTCTATGTATTATGGAATTCAACCCTATTGCATGACTTTTGAAAATATTTATAATATAGCATACTTTACATTGTACTGAATTAAGTCTCTAATTTATTACAATATAAATTCTTCAGGGCAGGGAGAACTTTTTTTTTATTCATATGTGTGTTCTGAATGCTTATCTGCATTTGCTGTATATAAAGTTGGTTGAACCGACGATGCCTTCCATGGCTTTGTATTTGCTTTACTGCTACGTGGAACACTCTTGCTTATTATTGTGTCCTCTTCTGTGTAGAACTTATCTGATGCCCTCAGGCACAGCTGTCTGCAGTACTCCGCATACTTGGTACACACAGTGTATCACAAACATTTGCAGCAAAATGTTCTCTTTAACTGTGAAGTCATCCAGGGCAGGGGCTCATCTGCTTCGTCTCTCCAGTACTTAGCATGATGCCCGACACGTAATTAATCATGTCACCCCCACCCGCGCCTGGCATCAAACCAGTTGACTATAAAATATATAGCTGTTCATCACAAAAGTAGGATGATATTAGTACTTGCTCCACCCCCCCACCAGCATATACGTTTTATCAATATAGCCCAATTGGAATTGCTTTTTCTAGTGCCCTTGAGGTATGGAGTACCTAATCTCATTCCCTCACCAGGAGTTTTCATGTGAGCCTATAAGCCGAGGTTTCCTTCACTCTGGATTTTGCAGTTATTCTATACAATTCTAAGCACAAAATTTTAAAGTAACACATTTTGATTTAATCATGTTTACCGTGTTCTCTGGTTCTAGGCTTATGTAGCTCTTTTGTTTAAACATCTGGATTTTTTTCTCTCCTTTTTTTAGTAATTTGCTCCAATTTATGTCCTTATTAGATCTGCCTAGGCCTTCACCGAAGCCTGGCAACCAAATGAATTTGGAATTCATAAGTCTTTAGTTTAGGTTCTGCGTATGTAGCATGCGAAAATTATCCTACCCGTGTTAATAAGAAGCTTGTGGCTTCTATAGAAAGAAGGGGAGGTGCTTCAGTAATTGTTCTTAATCTTTTCTTTACATAATTAATGTATTTTTCTATAGCTGGACTTTGGAATGGGAAATTACAAAAAAAAAAGAGTCTAACGGTTTTGCCTAACCTGAGATTATTTTAAAGTTCGTCATTTCAGGGAGCAGAAAAATAGTATTTTTAGGAATAATGATTAGAGAGTTGGTGTGTTTATTACTGGCTTAGATTTGGGACTGTTACTTCACACAACTGTATTTGAAGGGGATGCTGCTAATTTGTTGGCTACTTTGCTTCTCTGTCGGATCTTGCTCGAAGTAAGTAAATAAGCAATAAAGTGCCTTTATATATTTTTTGAGCTTTCTGTTCTAAAAATTTTGATGACATTAATATGTATGCCCTGCACATACACTAGCTAATTTTATCCTTCCAATAACTCTGTGGCTAGGGGAGATTCAGCACCTCTTTAAGGTCACATAACAAGTGAGTGGTGGAGCAGGTATGTGGACTTCAGTCTTGACTCCAGATCCCAGACTTTTACCGCCATAACGTTAAGTTGAAGCGCACAGAGGGCCAAGTTCATTAGGCAGTATGTATTAACTGATAGAAAATAAACTTTATTAGGGATGTGTTTTTATATAAAATATTGGTGGTGCTGGAAATTATTTTAGTGAGAACATCAATTGGCCTTTTCTGTGGGAGGAAAAGCTAGCACTTTTGTGGAGCAGGTATTTCTGCTTTCTTTTTAGAAATATGTAGCTGAGGCTTACAAAAAATCGGTCTAGACTCTAGGCTTTACTTGGCTGTTACTGACCTTATCATGGTGTTACAAGACGGACTAATTTAAAACATAAAAAGTGCTTTATGAGTTACATAAAAAAGGTATTTTTATTGGACCTTGAGTTTTTCCTCTAGGTTAAAACTGAAAAAACAACAACCACCAAGCCCCCAAACTGGTGCTAGCTGTTGTGTATACTGTTGGCCTTTGTTTTAGGGATTTTGCTTCTTTATATTCATTTTTATATTTTTTGTCACTAAAGCAAGTAAAGGAAGCCACACATAGCCAAAGTGAAAGCCACTTCAAGGAGACGTCACATGAAACATTTTGAGGAGGGAGTTATGTGGTTTTATTGTAACATGCAAATGTGAATTGTTTTAAGATCAGAATTTTTCATTTACAGCGGTACATAACTACTCTGTACTATGATGGTGTTTTAGGACTAGCCTAGTTGTACTTTCAAATAAATGTTATAATTATTTAAAGGAGTGATGATTCTGAATCAGAATTTTAATGCTGAGGCAGGTGTTTAGAGAAACTTATTTCTCTTATTTATTTATTTATTTATTGAAATACATTTTATTGATTATGCTATTACAGTTGTCCCATTTTCCCCCCTTTATTCCTCTTCGCCCTGCACACCCACTCCCACCCGCATGCATGTGCATGGATTGTGCATGGAAGTTCTCTGGTTTCTCCATTTCCTGTACTGTTCCTAACCTCCTGCTGTCGATTTTGTACCTGCCATTCATGCTTCTTGTTCCCTGTACCTTTCCCTTGTTCTCCCTTCTCCCCCTCCTTGCTGCTAACCCTCCATGTGATCTCCATTTCTGTGAATCTGTTCCTGTTCTAGAGGTTTGCTTAGTTCGTTTCTGTGTTTTTTAGGTTTGGTTGTTGACAGTTGTGAGTTTGTTGTCATTTTTACTGTTCATAGTTTTGATCTTCTTTTCTTAGATAAGCCCCTTTTCTTTATTCACATGATTGCTAGACACACTTCTGACTCAAGTGGTTCTGGTTTGACTGGCTGGGAAGACCGGCTGTGCAGCAGTGGCAGGTCAGCGTCTCAGGTGGAATGGAAGATTAGCACCTTGCCTTGATTCCCTGAGTCTGTAAATTCAGAGAGCTCCAGTTTCATGCTGGGCCTCTGGCTTTCCCTTGCTTCATGGCTAATACTCTGTATGTGGGGAAATTTCTTCCCTGCTGGAATCAGCTTGGGTTCAGATTTTCCTTTCCTTTTTTCCCCCGTGACATTTTTGTAAACCTTGGACTTAAAGTATGCTTTTTTTTTTTTTTTCTTTGGTGGAATGGCTGTTTAAAGGTGTTCTTTAACACAGAAGAAAAAAATTGAGTAACTTTAATTCTTAAGAGATGTACAACTAGGGTGTTTTATTGACAGTTCTTATTTTGTTAACTTATGTATATTGAAATGTAAGTTATTTCATGGTCTGAAAAAACAAAATATACATTACAACTTTCCTGCTGTGCATGTTTATTTTAATCCTTGAGTCAGACCCTGGGTGAAATAAGCTTTACCTTTTAAGGAAATTGATACTGAGATATAATTATGCCTAGTGTTTATTATTGTACACACAGATAATTTGAATGTTGTCATTGTAGGAAGAAAAGTCAGGTTAAGTTTGTATTAAAGTAGCAATAGCTAAGTAAAAGAGCTAATGAGGAATCACTCATTCCATGTGTGAACAATGAGAAATGCATCAGAGACTTGTTTGGATACAGCTGTTTAAAACGTGGCTTCAGCTTGTCCTGAGAGTGAAACTGTAAAGTAGAGTATTAGCATAAAGAGTGCTTCTTTTTGAGAATTCCCCTAGTAGATGCAACTTCTGAACTCACTTCACTGTTTTTGCTCTTTCTTGAACTAGTGAAGGAGGCTTGCATATTC
>VMDR010013138.1:0-25441 GCA_007922815.1 Macrotus californicus | reverse complement strand
GGTCCCATGTATCAAGATCTCAAAATAATTATAACACAAAAAATTTAATAATTTTGTCTAATATTTCATTTGGGAAATATATCTTAAGGAAATAAATGCAGATTCAGACAGATTCAGGCACAGAAATTATGACTTATGTCAGTTATTTAAAAGAGTATAAGACCACCTCTAGCTGTACCTTTAACTTGGATATCAGTATATATGAATGTACTAAAATATATTAAAATGATATATATCAATGATGTATAATTAATTAGGAAATCTTTCATGAGTAGAGATTTAATGAATATCTATTATTTTATTTACTAATATACCATCATTTACTATTTATTTAACAGAAATTCATTCAGTCATTATATCAAAAAACTCTCTAACAAATGAGAAATGAACATAATTTAACAAGTAAAAAAGCAGATTAGAAAGCTGATATATAACAGAGGCACAGCTCTGAAAAACAACTCACATAAAAGGAGAGAAATACATCGAATTTGTTTGAGCAGCTAACTCTTGGTGGTAAGAGTGTAGATGTCCTCTATATTTATGGGCGTATAAACCAAATTTTATATTCTGCTATGAGCTTATCAATTTATAATCTCAATGAGAAATATTTTAAAAATTAACATAAATAACCTACCAGTTTTATAAAATGCCCTTTGAAAATTGAAAGCTAATGGGAATTTTAATTAGTCCTTTGGTGAATTTTAAAATATATAAGGGAAGAGACTACCTGTTTTTAATAATTTTTCTCAGTCTAGTGCTTGTCCTCGGAGAATATTTGTTTTGTGATTGTTGACACACCAACAGACTGGTTGACAAAATTTGTAGACCTTTAAATTTTAATAATCCAGCAGAGCAAATAAAATAAATATGAGTTTTTTATGACACATATGAATGTTTTTCATTTTTTATTTTATATTTTTAATGTTTTATTGTTTGTGCTGTTACAGTTGTCCCTCATTCTTTATTTTTATGAGGCTATGGAGCCTCATAAAAATCAACATATGTTGTGTATTTTACAGACCTAGCAGCAGATGTAAGGGGAATGAGAGATGCCTTGAAGGACTGAGGGAGAGAAATGTGAAGAAGAGGCCACCAGGAGCTATTGTAAAAGCCTTGAGAGTGATCCACGGCAGCATCTGGGACAGTTGGGAGCTATGCAATTTCCAAGGTCATAGACAATCTCCCTGATGAGTGAGAGGGGCTAGATTTCTGGTGCTGGACCTAGAAAGGAGAAGAAGAGCTAACGGGCCCACCTCTGCAACTTGTCAATACTAAACTCACCAGCACTGTCATCGCCGCCTTCCTGAGAACAGAATCCAAGATGGCACTGAAGCTTCTGAAAAATACCAAAAAGGTAGAGTTAGAAGTTAGTTAAGAAGCTGTAAAGCCATTGTTGGCTATAAATTCACCAGAAGCCCAGAACCCTGAGTGTGTTTTGCTCTTTCTTCCCAAGAACAGAGACTCTCAGGTTCAGTTTTCCTGGGAACACCCCAGCACTGATGTCAAGCCACAGCACGCTGAGTAACTTCTCTCAGCTACCATTTTCTCTTCCTGAGATTCAGCTGAAAACTCTTCCCTGGAAGTTATAAGAAGATAAAGAAAGGCGGAATAGTAGAAGAAGACACCAATTTGGGTAGGAAAAGGCACAATGAAGAGTCTCAGCAAAGATGGCAAATTTCTCGGAAGACTTCGGTGTGGGTTGAAACTTTTGCCTTATTTGTGAAGACATTTTTGCTTTCAAGTGATTGTTTTTGCTGCATTTTGTTTATCATCATCATCATCACCATCACCATCATCTGCTGTATATTGCCTTACAGCAAACAAAATGCTATCATGTATATTATTCAATTTAATCTTACAAGAACCCCATAAAATTACTATTGTCTTCTTAGAGATGCAAAAACCAAAACTTAGAGATTAAACAATTTTTGCAGCTGGCAAACAAAATGCAGCTCAAATTCACATCTTCTGATTGTTGTTCATCTATTTGGTCCTACAATTGACATGCACTATCATGCCATTTGCCTGAAATGACAAAAACTTTGGACTGGCTTTATTCGCACTAAACTGTATTTCAAATGATCTACAACTTCCTTTGAGCACCTCGGTACTCTTATTGTCAATGCTCGGAAACCCAGAAATCTAAGTAGAACAGGAATGGTTCTGGCAGACGGTTCTTGCTTGGGTTCAGGATACTATTCTGATCTATTTGCACAATCCTAACATGGCACTCTTGACAGTATTCTACCCTTAAGTTTTTCTTGATGTATTTTTCATTAATACACAGTTTTCCCAATGCTTCATCTTTGGTCATAAAAGGAGAAACTATGTTACTTTGGGCCCAGAAGCAAAAACTATATAGATTACGGGGAAAAAAATGCATTGTCAGAGCTCTCCAGATCTTACATAGGACCAGTGAACATTTTCAATTTCCAGGGCCCACGTTGGCTTTCTTCAAAAAAAGTCAACCCTGTTTGTAACCCAAAAGACCTCTTTTACACTGATAATAACTTGGTGTCAGATTCTGAAAACACAGAGCTGTCAAGTGTCAACATTTTGTGGACAGGGGTCAAATTAGCATTTCCTCCTGAGAATTTTCTCTAGCCCTTGCTGTTACTGGCTCTAGCCCTCAGAGAAAGGCAGGGCTGTTTGTTATTCCTCAGACTTGCATGAGAAAGAACCCAGCTCTGTGGCTCTCAAGGGAGGGTCACATTACTGGATGGTGAAAAGTGCAAAGGAGACGAAAATTTTCTAGTTTGGCAAGACCTAATTTTTTTCCTATGTTGGCTTATTCTGTGCTATACAATAAATCTTAGAAGATTGTAAAAAAAGATTAGTAAAATAGTATTAATTTCTGTTTCACTGAAACATATTTTTATAGGATTTCATAGTTTTAATTTAAACATTTATTGAGCACCTACTCTGTATAAGGTTCTATGGGAGGTAAAAAGATGACTTATTCAATCACGTTCCTCTGGGAAGTCTCCCCTACATGTACCTCAAGACCATGTAAGGTGATCAACCTATGTGATTGCATGCTAGCCAGTGTTTGCCTGGATTACAGCAGTCATTCCAAACATATTTACTGAAGGTCTTCTAAGTGTGGACAGTGTGGTATGTCCTCCCCCATCCTAAGTTCTGAGCAACCTAAGGACTGAAATTTAAACACAAAGGACATGAACTAAAGTGATATTGGCCAGCTCTACTAAACAAATGAAGATGTAGGCTAAGGGAAAGACAGGAATTAGGAGTCCAAGTGGCAGGAAACGTGGACAGTGTATTCCCTCCTAAAATCGAGTGTGTCTGATCTTTGCATTTTGACTCAAGATTTAAAGTTTTCCAGGGGAGAACCTAACTGGTTTAGCTTGAGTCATGGGCCTACCACTCGACTAGAGGCAGTTGGACAGATGATCTTGGCATCCACATGGAAGAAATGGAAATTTACCCAGAGAATGTGCCACCAAGTCAAGAGGAACAAACACAGACAGCCAAAGCCCAACAAAAATGCACTATATATGGCAACACTACACAAAACCCTTTTGTGTTGTAGGGGAGGAAAAATAATTTTACTCTACCCTTCTAAGTCTTCTGGCTGGTCTAGTCAAATAGACATGAGACAGATTGGCAGGAGAAAATAACTGAGTGCATTACATATGTACATATGGGGGTGCCCTAAGAATATGGGATCCAAAGACAAATTGGTCTTTGAGGTTTACATGCTATTCTGGACTAAGGAGAGGAAAGCAGGGTCTGGCACTCCAAAGAGAAAATAAGCTATTCACCGGGAGATGAGAAAGAGCAAATATGGAGTAAACAAACTCTTGCTGGGCCACCCAGAACCAGTGGGACACAGAGGAAAGTCTCACAGACTTCGCAGGTTCTTTTTTGTCTGCCGATCACTTGGTTCTTTTATGATACTAATAGCTTTTTTCCTTTAAGTAGGTTTTTCTCTTTGAATTCCTTTAGACAGATAAAGGGGGAGATTCAAAGGCTCTTGAGCCTTGTTTTTTTAATAACCAACTTAAAATAATCAACATCACAAAAAAAGGCGTATTTTGGGGGGTGGAAACTCTGCTTTCCCTCAATTTCTAGGTTCTGGAACTTAAAAGGGAAATCCTTACTTTGGATTTTCCCCAGAAAGAATAACTCCCTTCTGCTGCCCCACCCTTCTCATTTGTCCCTGGCCTTCATTCAGGAAGAATCTGGAAATAAATGCCCACAAACGCATTGCTGATATCTTACTAAATAAGGTAAACTATAGAATGGGTAAGACATAGAATGCTTAAGCAATTTCACACTATTGGCTCTGTGGTCATCCAAGGGTTCATTTATTTTTTTATCTGTGCATCTAGGCTGAAGCATGACTTTTTTCTAGTAAATACTTTTTCTTTTTCCTTGTAATTCAGAGAAGTGAATTCCTCACCTTGGAGTCCTCATTCTTTTAGGCACTATTATAGCCACATTACTTAACATCTTCAAGCCTCAATTTCCCCACTTATAAAACAGGAGCTCAGTCCATCTAAGCTAAATGGTCTCTTCTGGACTACATACTTACGATGCTGAGATGTACAGGTCCTCGTTTTCCCTTCAGATACCTTAATTTTCAGTTCGTTCGGCCCAAGGGAAAAACATTGAAAACAGGTCCATTTTAATTCCGGCGCTTACTGTCTTTTTCTTTCACTGCTCTGTTCTTGCCCTCCCGTTTTTCACGACCATTTCTACGCTTCCCGTTCCTCCTTAGTGAGCTAAAGAGTGTGAAAAGCGGACTGACAGATTTTTTAGGGCAGTGGATCTTGGGAATACAAACCTCGCATCGCGAGTCCCACTTTTATGCAAGTGGCTCAAAAGTCAGTGTAAATGCATTCATATTTTCCAGGGCCTGGAACGGTGGCGTGGCTTTCAGCTATGAAAAAATGGACTCCTCCGTACAGGCTGGGGGATCGGATGATCTCAAGATTTAGACAGCCTGCCGGGCTCAGCTCTGAGGCTTTTGTCATTCACTCCGCAGCCAGAAGAGGCAGTCCAGAGCTGTCCACATCACCAAACACAAGCCACATCTGTTTAGGTGATACACCATAAACTCTTTTTACTCCATAAGCGGATCAAGATTCCAGACAGCACCATGTTTACCTTTATGTGACCCAGAAATTTTTCTTTCCTGTAAAGTCGTGTATAAGTGAGTTCTAAAAATTCCTAAGTAGGGTCTGTCTGTCCCTAGACATTTTCGATTCTTTATCTTTCTGTCTCAGGAAAAAAGAAGGCAACCCCCTGCTGCTTTATTCTCGAAACAACCCTTAGGTATTTATATTTCACTTACTCTGCCTAGTAGCTGATTAGGTTTCTACAACTAATACCAGGAGCCTGACATCTAGAGTAATATCATTTTCCAAGGGAGCTCTGGGAATCTCTGGTGATCTATAAAATTTTCCCAAATTGGTACTTTATAATATTTATACTTGATAACAAATTATGAATGTAATGGTATCTCTAGATTCACTTAGCTTCCATAAATTAAAAAAAATTGCAGACACGGGCACCCAATATCCATCTCAAATTGCCTTTGTTAATAGTGTAAGATTCTAACTCGTTTAGAAGGGTCAAAAAGAATGTCATCACACTATGAAGTTATCATAACCATGGAATTGTCGGACCAGGCTTGAGAGAGGTATTAGTAATAGTTGCTGAGAACCTACTTGAAAACACTTGGTGTATAAAATGATTTCAGACTTTAAAAAGTAGACAAAAATTAAAATATTAAAAAGAATCCTAGATTCACCTATTATTACAGTTTTGCTTCATTTATTTTACCATTTGTCATTTGCTCTCCTGTTGAATACCTGTCCTTTTGCCATGCTCTTAACCTGCTTGCTATTTCTAACCCTCACCCTAACTCTGTGAAATATTATCCATATTTCAGATATAGGGGAACTAAGGCTTTAAGAGATAAAGTGGATATCTGCTATTTTTTTGCCTCTTCTCCTTTTTTATAAGTTTATCCTAATTTTCCTATGGACAACTCTTACTCTCTATCCATGTGGTTCAGATGGTTATATCCCTTCTGACTCTAAAGTACAGGGGGCAAACACAAGGCCCACGGGCTGAATCCGGCCTTCCACCTTGTTTTATCCGGCCTGGCACCTTGTTTCTACCCAGAGGCAGCACCAAGCTCCTTGCCCCTAGTTAAGGAGTAGTTACATTTATACAGTCCTAAAATTACACTCAGCCCTTTGAAGGCAACTGTGAGGCTAATGTGGCCCCTGGTGAAAATGAGTTTGACACCGCTGCTCTAAAGGTTGGGTCCCTATTTTGGGCTTAGAATAGAGGGTAGTGCATCTTTGCCACAGAGATTGGTTCAGGGATGGGCAGATGACCCAACTCAGGTAAATTAGAACCAATCAGTATTAGCCTCAGGACATTGAACTTGTCAGAGGTCTTTTTTCCTACCACAAAGAGAGACATTGTGAAACTGAGAATAAAGCCAACAGAGAGGAGAAGAGAACTGGCAGAAGGAGCCATAGATTCCTGGAATCAACATTTACAAGATAATGACTCAGTTATGTGAGCCAACAATTTCCCTTTACGCTCAAACCAGGTTGAGTCAGCGTTCTGTCTGCCACTTGTTACTGAAAACATTCTGACTAATCAAGAAGCTACAACCATCTCCAAGGTTACAACGCTATCGAGTGTCAGGACCTGGGATTCGAACTAAGTCCTGTCTTAGGTCAGGCTCTCTCTCTTTCAAGTAGACAATGTCTTTTTGCCACTGAGAGCTAGAGAATGGAGAGGAAAGGATTGTGTACTTGAAAATTTTGAAGAAGCGTGTTTCAGTAGATTCATTTTTTTAAACATATCTGGCACATATGTCCTGGCATAATACCATACTCAATACTGTGGCAAATAAAGAAGGGAGTAGAAATCACAGTAACTCCCTTTATAATGGTTATAAATTGATGGAGAATAAAATATATAAAAGTCATAAAAAGTAAAACAAGCCCAAAGACAGATTGAGAAATTTGATCATTTTGAAATGGATGAAAATTTGTGGTCTCAACAGACAAGTAAAAGGCCACATCATACCTGAAAACCATCATCTGTTTCTGGTATTTCCAACATTATCCACCAAGTGACTGGCCTTAGATCCTTCAGGTACAAACACTGGAGTCATCTTCAGTCCTTTCTGGCCTCCGTCAAAAAGTCCCTAAGTCAGTCCTGCTGATTATGTTTCTAGAAAATTGTTTGTTTTTTTATATTTCCACCAGCCTGGGCAATTTTTATATTAAGCCAAGACTCCTGCAATACTGTATTTGCTCAATTTCTGCTTTTAGGCAATGGGGACTTTGTTACCTAAGAATGTACTAAACTGGTGGCTTTCAACTATGAACAACTATTCACAAGTACATCACAGAATTGATTAAGTAAGTAATGGCCAGTATCTTTTTAAAAAATGGAATAGAAGAGAATAGTTGCAAGAGAAGGTATTGCCATGCAAAAATTTTCTTTTATATAGCCATAGATATGAGTTATAAAATACATTGAGGTGTCCGAGTTGAGCCAGGCGTATGACGTGAAGGGGTATGCACATGTGGGTGTCACATGGAAGTTATTTCTTCCAGTGAATTATGAACAGAAAAGTTTGAAAGCCAGTGAACTAAACAGAACAGTAATCACCAATCAATCAAAGAGTATATATTAGTAAAGTATCTAAATTGTGCAAACATTGCTGTAGGAATCACCATTATAAAATACAATACAATACAATTTGCTTTTGCATTATCCTTGCTGGGAAAATTACAGTGAATACAAATTTCTGTAAGTTCTAGGCACACAGATGGTATTTCTTGTGAACTAATCTTTATCTGTCACTGCTCTCTGAACACTGCGCCTCCTTTCCTCTTTGCCAAGCAACCACACTGCCTCTGTTCAGAATCTTGTTCAGAGCACACCTCCTCAGCAACACTGTGAGGGACTCTGACTCGGGGAAAGTTAGCTTACACTGCATTAGAGTAAACTATTTTAAATGTATTACTAAAAGATTACACACTTATCATCTAAAATTTGGAAATTATATAGAGAAAGAGGTGTAAAGAAAGAGAGAAAAAGAAAATCATTCATGTTGATCTAGCAGTGTCCATTGTTAACATTTGGTAGGTAGAGATTATTGCTAGATGGCCATAGATTTTTATTTGGTGATGTTGAAGGGGAATCGTGATAATTCTCCCATTTGTCCCAGTTAAAGATTAAGTAAAATATAACCAGTGTGGACATAAATCTTCAATAGTAAAATTTAACCAGGATCACTTCTGAGTTTTAAGTATAAGAAAAACATGGATTTAACCAAGATTACCTGTGATTACAGCACATTTATAAGAGTTGATGTAACTGACTAGTTTCATTAATAGTCGACGCCAATGTTGTTTTGATTCAGAAAAGCTAATCAAAGTCACGGTGATGGATTGGGTTGGCAACAATATGATATTCACAGTGGTTAAGCCTGATGAGAAATGATTGAAAAACTCATGGAAACAAAATACATGGGAAATGTTAGGCTAAGTCCTTTAGAGAATAACTGATTAGATCCGTGATTCTAGTTCAAGTTTCTACGATCTTCCTCTCCCCATCTCTGACAACCATCTTTCTAAACAAATTAATGATAAAGCTAGCAAAAATAACAAGAATCTTGCTAAAATCCTGATAGATTTTTATTATTCTACTTAAACATCAGGGGAAATAAATGTGAGGTTATGAATATTAAATTTCATGGCCTGGTTTATGGTCTCCTCTCTGTGCCTGGTCCCCACATTTCTGGGCCAGATTTGGAGTGCCCATTAATGTCAAATGGTGTTTTGCCCTGAGGCAGAGAACTGATGGGTTTTAGGAACAGAATGAGGATTTGCTCCAGTGGGAATGAATAAAGGAAAAGAAAGTCAGCTTTTGTTAAAGAAAGCAAGAAAGTCTGTCTAGAAGTTGGAATAAAAAAATAAAACTTTTAAAGATATCTTTGTTATTTGATGTAGAAACTGAGCAGTGTGAAGTTAGCAGTTTTTACTCGGTCGCCTTTCAGAAACAGTGGTATCTGTGAGCGGTAGGGACCTGTGGTCTTTGCAGTCTTTTCTGAAAGTCCTTTCTTATCGCGGGTGACGAGAACTTGGGAGAGGACTTCAACAAAACACTCATGTTTGAGAAATTAAAACTCCATCTGGGGCCTTTATAAGAGGAAAAAGAAAAAAAAGTTACTGCATGTGTCAGCAAATATAACCCTTAGAGAACCGAAAAATGACCAAAGAAATGGAAAGAAAATAATTTTATATTCTTATAGGAAAGTTCGTGAAAGGTAAGGCAAAGAGAGTTTTCAGCTGAATTTCTATCAAAACTAACAAAAGCTAAATAAGACGAAAAAAATTAACCATCTTAGATAGCCACAAAAGTTAGTATCCTACACTTATTGTCCACCTTGTTTTCTCTGGGCTTTGGCTGGGATACATTGCATTTTGTTCCAGGCAAGTCAGGTGCTCTGGAAGTGCCTGGCTGGCCAGCCTCTTCCCATGAAAAGGATGGAAGACAACATGTGTGGGGCTGAATCATTCTAAATTGCTGGTAGTAGGTAGCAGGCACCTTAGATACATTATTGCTTTGATTCCTACAATTCTGCTTTGAGGTAGATACTACTCTTCACAGGAAGCTGGTGAGAAGAGATCAGAGGGGTAATACAATTTGCTTAAAGTTAGGGTCACTTGGCTTGTCTGTGTTTAAGTTGGGGTTCAAATGGAGTCTGACTCTGAAAGCAGTGATGAGTTATTGTCTCAGAAAACAAAGTTACAAAGACATTCCTGAAGTGTTTTCCAGGAGGTCCAAAATTAAAAGCTGTTCACTGAGTGCATCAAGGTGGAAAGAAGATCTGCTGTCTTTGAAAACAAAAAGGGAGAAAAATGGAAGAGAGCTAAACATAGACCAAAGTTAACTACTGCAATGAGTCAACTGTGGGCAGCAAGCCATGGCCCTGGAGCAAAATAAAAGCAATGATTTGCCTCTTAATGAAGAATGGGCAAGACAGAGTATGTAAATGCAACGTACTTGAGATTACAAAAGGAAAATTAAAAATCGAGGACACGGACTGTTGATTTTTAAGGTCCTAGAACTCTTTACTGTAAACAGTGTTAGAACCTTTAATGATATTTAACAAATCAGATCCAAGTTAGATCAGATCCGGGACATGACTTTTGCCAGTTACAGAAAACGAATGCATGCGAAGAGTATCCTGAATTCATTGATCAATGCGCAGCTATGTGCAGGTATGCTCAGGTCATACTTTGTGCAATTTTAAAGGTCTGCTCTGCTCTCTGAAGAACCAGAGGAATTCATTCAGTCAGTTGATTATGGACAGTTGCTTCATTCTGAGATTTAGGCCAAAAATACTAAAAAGATGTCTTTTTGTCTTTGAGTGAGATTGTTATAGATGTAAATAATCTGCTTTATTTTTAAGGAGCATTCATTGAAAGGCAAACTTTCACCGCATCACTGCACAATTGATCCAGGCCCTTTAGTTGAGTGAAATGTGTACAGTTAGTCACTCCCGAGGCGGTGTCCTCCCCCTGGAACACCCAGACGTGTGGTGAACCAGGGTCCCTGTGTTACTTATGTCTCTGCTCGTACAGTGATAAAAAATCACAAAAAATATGTTATTTTTCTAATTTTTAATGTTTCACTCTTCTTCTTTTGAAAATTTCATTCCCTTTGAATCTAACGTATGGAGCTAATGTATACAAGTAGACTTTAGACAGAACAGTAGTTATAATGAAAGTATCTCTGAAAATATGAACAAGATAGAGAGCTACTAAAGAAACTCTTAAATGTTTATTAAAGTAAGATTAAACAGTTGGAAATGCCACAACTGAAAAGCTATCAGGGAAATATAGTTAAGTCTCAAATATTAGTACAACCGAGTTTTCGTTGTTTTGTTTGACATTACCTTGTGCATTTTTAAAAATGCTTTTCTATTCGTTGTTTAACTTTTCAGTCACCTGACAGTTTCCTCAAGAAAGTTACTAGAGACTTGGTCCAATGAACAGCTTAGGTGGGAAAGAAACTTTGAAACTAAAGTCAACCTTAGATAAATATTAGTAATGGAAGGGCTGGGTTAAGATTAGTGTCGTTTGCCTCAGAGCCAGATTTAAGGGTGCAGTAAGTAGATTAATTTACTGCAACATTTAATAAATAAATAAAAATTAACCCCCACACCCATGATGAATAGAATACAATTTTCAATAAAGACAGGCTGTGGCTTTTTGCTTTACCACCCCTCATTATTGCATAGCTGGAGGAGTTTTTGGCAGCCTTTCCATAGTTCCTAGCTAGGTGGTCTGTGAGGGTTGACAATGCTTTATTGGAGAGCTTTTATTAATTTTTTTTCTAGTTGGCTCAATTTGGGGAGGATAGATGTACATTTTTATTTTTATTATTTGGCCTACCACCAACATGGCTTTGCCCAGCACCAATAGTATAGAGTAAGTCCCCAGTAGCTGGTAATTCAGAAGTCATCAGTATATACCTTTAAGGTTGAAGATGAGTGTGTTTAGTGGTCTAGGATTTTGCTTCAGACAAAGCTAGTTGTTATTTCATGGGGATCTAAAGAAATTGAAATAAGTTCTGATTTTCCTATCAATATTTAGAAAGATGAACGAGTGAATCTTAGAATTAATTAAGCCTGAGACATTGTTGAAGGCAAAAATGACAAAATTGAAGCTACCCTATTTTGGGCATGGTTTTTTGGAAAAGACAATAGTGCAGGGAAAAATAGAAAGCAGCAGGAAAAAAGGAACCCCAAACATGACATGGACTGACTTCATAAAAGGGCTGTAGGCATGAGCTACAGAAGCTAAGAAGGCTGTTGAGTACATTGTGGACATCACTTACTCACATAGTCACCCGGCTGACTCAAAGACACTGAACACACACTAGCTGTCCTAACACTATTCTGAGCAAAAGGACGTATGTTTAACTCAAATGCTAAGTAGTAAGCAGTAATAAATAGTAATGTCTTGAATTTGTTAACAACACTCAAAGGCCTTAAACTATTGTACTTGGTAATATCAAAAAATTTTTTTGGTGTTGTGTCTTTTATATTATTTTCAAGGCTATGAAGATCTAGCTCTTCTCTCAAAACCAAAAGTGGGTATCACCAAGAATTCATTTGCTAGCTTCTTTCCCCTACAGGTAAGACTAAAAGATGTGACATCTATGTTCCTGTAGGATTCTGCCTCATCTTAATGTGGGAATCCTTGAGGTCATGCTCAGTGTCTTTAACAACATTTTTTTCAATAAATGCACATTAAATTAACTGCCATGAATCTAAATTGTAGTAACATCATGACACCTAATTTTATCTTATTTTTGTCCAGGAGTCGAGGGAATGGTGACTCTCATCTGCCTGGCTAATTACAGCCTGGAACAGCACACTGCTGCCTTGCAGGATGAGCAAAAGAACCTGGAAAGAGCCAGACCTCAGGTAATTCAACCTGCACCATGCTGTGTGGGATCCCAGGGAGAAGTTCAAAGTATTTCTAGGCAAAATAACATCGTTTTTTTTTTTTAGAAGAGTTCAAAGTAGTCTGAATCCCTCTCCTATACCTTGTGAGGATCTTCTTCCTGAATACAATATCAGAATTAGAGAAAAATAGAAACATATGTTATAGAAAAAAACAGAAATAGAGGGTAACAGCAATCCATAATGCAATTACATAAGTGGAAGATTAGAATTTGCCATTCATGTATCTTGAAGAGCTCCTCCAAGTGAATTCTAAGTTTCTGATATTTTTCTTTTACCCTCAATTTGTCAAATTTACCTGTCCTATAAAAAAAATAACCTGAATTAATAACAATGGCAGGAATTTAAAATCTCATTATCAGATGGTAGATCATAGATTGGGGGATGGGATAAAGCATACCACGTAAGTACCAACCTTAAATAAGTGTAGGCTTAGATACTAGTCAATGTATAATACCTAGATCAAGTAAGGTAGCATGTTTCCAGACAGTACATTCACTTTTTTGTTTTAAGGGCAGCCAAAGGAGCTACGTCTAAAAGCAGGGGTGTCCAACCTGTGACCTGCAGGCCACATGCAGCCCAGGATGGCTATGAATGAGGCTCCACGCAAAATCATAAATTTACTTAAAACATTATGAGATTTTTGTTTTTGTTAGTTTTTATATATTTAATGTGTGGCCCAAGACAACCCTTCTCCCAGTGTGACCCAGAGACAGCAAAGAGTAGGACACCCCTGGGACTCTAAAGAACTTTTGGTGTTGATTACAATTATATGCAAACACCTCATAAGCAATATTATATGGTTTTGAGTTTTGCTCAGAGAAATGTGTGTGTGTGTGTGTGTGTGTGTGTGTGTGTACATATATTCCAGGTCAAAATAATTTTTCTTTTTACTGTATGGTCATTAATAGTCCCACTACATTTTAAATGTATTCATTGATTTACTAAACATAGTGAATTTACTATAAATAATGAATTTCTTACTCTTGTCTTCTTAAGGGATTCAAAACCTGAAATAAAATATTCTGTCTGCTCACCAAAAAATAACTACAAACCTTATAAAGTAGTGTTAGTTACATAGGATATAAATTTGGACATGTATTATTGATTTTACAGAGGTAATCTTGAAGACTATAAAGCTAGGTGATGGTGTTCTAAAGCACAAAGTTATCTGAGGCAACATTTTTGATGACTTGAGCACAGAACAATTTGACCTGAATTTTGAAGACCACGGAGCCCCGTTTAAAGGTGATGGATGGTGGTGTGGCTGCTATTACTGCCACTCTGATGGGCTAAAGAATTCTAGTGCATTTCCCCATTGATATTCATTGGTTGAAATGGAAAAATGCTTTGTGAGAAACACTATGGTAGCTAAGGATCAGTTGTGTTTTCTTTCAGACTTGTGGTCTGGCACAATAACAGGTCAGAGACCTTAATGTACAGCATTTAAAAGAAATAAAGAAAAAACTTCAAGAACGTCCAGGTCCTCTCAGGGTATACACAGTAGAGATGTCCACGTTGTGAATCCAGTGGGAGAGATGTGGTCCCACTTAACTCAGGCCGGTGCATGGCTCGCCAAGAGAAGAGAAATCTCAGGCTTCCCTGTGTTGTTAAAGGAGTCTCTGTGAAAATACTGACGATTATTTAGTTTGGTATTCAGCTGCATGTTGTGCAGTTATCAACTCCCTAGATCAATTTGAGTCATGTTAAAAATTCTTTGGTATGTGAGCTTGGTTCACTGCAGGTGTTTGGCCGTGAAAGTTAAGAAAGCGCGAACATGCAGCTAGAACATTGTGGGGATGTGAATTGATTCACAATGATTTGAATGGAAGCCGAGAGAAAACATCGTTTATTACCAATTAATTTATTTCCTTTTCGGAAGTGTTTCTGTGATGCCAAACATCTGGGTGTAAAACAAAAAGCCTTAGAGAATTCTCTGCAAAAATTGTTTTCTTCATCCAGCCAATCATTTTTTTTTATTCAGTAAATATTTATGGGATGTTTGTAATAGGAAAGGTCTTACTGCCAAAGGACCTAGGAGAGATAGTTGTACACACATACTAATATTATTATAGCACTTAGAAAAAATTAGAGAGTGACAGAAGAGAGATGCAAGTAAATTATCCCACCTGAGCAGCTTACTTAGATATAGCAAGGGGATCCAGGCACCCCTCTGGACAAGATGCCATTGGGCTGAGCTTTAAATGGAATGTTTTATTCTAACTCGAGTTTAGTCTACGTAACAAGGGCACTTTTGGTTGCAAAATGCAAAAAAAAAACCACAGCTAAAACGTGAATTAGGAGATGGGGAGGGCCACCAACGTACATGAAAGCATGATGGTTCTCATTCAAACCACAGGGTCAGAATGCAAGGGGAACATTTGCTGTCATATTGGGAAGGGGAGTGGTGTGCTCACTCCAGAAAAGAGACTGACTTAGAACTTAGTGTTCATTAAACAATAGCCTAAGATGTAGGGCTGTATAGGTAGATGTGACTGTTAATATCAGATGAGGGATTTAAGTGCACAGAAGAAAAAGAGGTAGCAAGTAGGAAGTGGCTGCAGTGGTAAAGGCATGTGAAGATAAGAAGGGCTGGGGTTATGATGGTGAGAGGGAAGTTAGAGCAGTGGGTATGTATTCTAGATCAGCCAGTGCCAGAGTCAGTACAATTAGGCATCCAATTTGGATGTGAATATTGATCATTTTCATGGCACCATAAACCAAATTGGACCAAATTGTACATGAGAAGGAGCTTGTGTGTGAGGGATGAAATACAGTCAGTTTGGTGCTTATTGAGCCTGAAGCATAGACAGGTCAAAGTGGTGGGACTGTGAAGCCAGGTTTGGAATAGCACAGGTGAGACGTCGGGATGGGGCTGTGGATCTGAGGGTGCTCCAGAGGTGATCATAGCTGTGCAGGGTTGGTCAAGAAGTGAAACGGAGAGAGGAGAGGAGAGAGGGTCAAAATGTTTGATGACCTAAACACCAGGACGTTTGAAAACTATGGATGTTTCCTTCTCCTAAACTATTAGAGTAACTACCTGAATTTTACACACTTGATTAGATGGGACATTTACAGTTAAATTTTTTGTGATTTAAAAATTTACTACTATATTTGGAAGGTGTGGTGAACTCTAATGTATGAGCTTGGTTCCAGGGTCTGTGTGTGTGTGTGCGTGTGTGTGCGTGTGTGTGTGTGTGTGTGTGTGTGTAGTCTGAGAAGTCCACAGCGGACTTTTCTATCTGGAATTTCAATTATAGACATACTTTATTTAATCTTCTGTGCTTTAGTCATAGACAAGCTTATTTTCACATTTTGTGTCTCGGTCTTTGGGTATACTCATTAAACTGCTGATTTCTTTATGGATATTTTTGCAAGCTGCTCTGGAAGTTTTTTTTTTTATTGAACATGAGTTAATTTTGTTTATAGTAAATATTTCTGAACACAGTTTTGTATTATTTGTGTTTCAAAATTCAGAATCATAAGCATTTTGGACAGTTCACACAAATTTTCACATAAGCCTACACTTTCCTTGTTGTCCATTGGTATCATTCATAAGAACATAGTATATAGTCTTATTAGAGGTCTGTCCAGAAAATCTCCAGCCATTAGTAATATAACAAGAATGCTTTGTGCAACACTGATGTAACCTGGCCCCCCAAGGAGAGTGGACTGCAGTGTGCATGCATGAACAATGATGACTTCACTGTACTAGTCAGTGGGGGTGGTGGACATCGTTCAGTGAGCACGTTTACAGTGTGGCCATTACATTAAAAGTGACTGAGCAAGTAGAGCAACAAATCTGAATCAAATTTTACATTAAGCCTGAACATTCCTCTGCAGATACTATTCTGATGATTCACAAGAATTTGGGGGATAATGCAATGAGTGCAGAGCAAATAAGTGTGGCACAAATGCTTCAAAGATGGCCAAGAATCTATTGAAAGTGACCCACGTTCTGGAAGGCCTGCAACAAGCAGAACACCTGAGAATGCTGAACGTGTACAGGCTGTAATCAACAAGGATCGGTGACTGACAGTGTGAGAACTAGAAGCCAATCTGGGGATTTCAAAAACTGCTGTGTCTGAGATTCTGATGCAGGATCTTGGCATGAAATGTGTTGTGGCAAAATTCATTCTGCAGCTTCTGCTACCAGAGCAGAAGGAACATCATGCTGCAGTTGTTAATGATTCTGGGAGAACTGTGTGAAGTCCCAAGGTGCCTACTTTGAAGGAGAGGGAGGCGTCATTGTCCCATGTACACTGTTTCTTGTATCTTGTATGTTCTTCATTAAATGCCTCCATTTTTCCCATTCTGTGGTTGGATACCATCTGGACAGACCTGTATAAAGTAATCTCATTCAAGACACTTTGTTTTTGTACATGTGTGAAAGCAGAAAGTAGGGTGCCCTATACATAGTAGGCACTTCATCAGTGCTAGTTTAAGTGAAATTTAAAGTAAGCTAGAAAGGATGTTGGCACCATTAGAAATGTCAGTCTTGTCTACCTTTAAATGGAGCAGCAGACCACTCCTGGACTGCTAGAATAATTAATTGCCGTGGTTAGAAAACAGTATTTTCACAGGATAGATCATTTGTGCACAGAAATGGGCCTATGCAAACAAGATAATTCCACTCAAATAGTTTGACATTTGTCTTAGGAGGCCTGGAAAAAACTCTAAAGACATTCATGTAAGGCTTTTAAAAACAGTTAAATGATGACATTTTATAGATGGTAAGATGAAAGGAAGTATGATATATCTGAATATTTTATTTCCTAGAATGTGTTATTATTAAACAAGGCTCTAAAATTATATTTTTGGGGAGAATACTTATAATTTTGAGTGGCTAAGAAATTTTTCATCCTAGGACCTGGGAGATAGAGTAAAGGCTTATTTCTAGTGAATTCTTTTAGCCCAGTGGATCGATGAATCTTATTTGGGGGAATCTAGAATCTTTCATACCAGAAATAATCAAAAGCTAAAGCTATTCTATTTATGCCGAATTGCACTAAAATCAACTTTTTGATAACTCATTTCCCTCTCAGTTTAGTGTGTTTCGAAAACAATACAAGTATAATTTTGTACTTGCTAGCAGCTCAGAAAATAATGAAGCTTTCAATGCTACAATGATTGTGTTTGCTGATCTACATGTCCTCAGCTTAACTCCCAAATACAAAGGCATTTTCACAAAATCCAGAAAAATACAAAAAAGTGTAAACGTTTGGGAGGCTTAGATAAAGACAGTGTAAAAAAAACAAGTAAGTTTTGCCAAAAATTGCACAATAATTCTTTGAATAACTTCAGTCGCTCTGCCTTCACCTTCACTGGTCTTTTCTGTGTCTCTGCGGACAGCAATTTTCAAGGCAAGCAGTTCTGCCGAAATGAGTGAACCCAATACATGTATAGAATTCTCTTCCATTTCTCTCTAGGTGCATCCTAAGACAAGCCATAATTCCCTTTCAAAAGAACCAATTTTGGGTAAATATTTTCACTGTCTTTCTTTTTCTCGATGCATCTCACCCTTAAAAACTCAGAGAACTAACTCAATGTTTAGGAAATGTTTCTCCTCTAATCAAAAACAAAGGGTCTGAGAGGCATTTAATTATGTAGTTCTGGTTTACCTAATTCCTTACTCACACACATGTTGTCTTGTGAAATCTCAAAGGAGTTCTTTGATTCTTTTGTCTAAAGAGTAGGAAGTTCCATTTTGCCCAAGTGTAAGGGTGTATAAGCGCCAACAGTTTCAAGTTGAACTTAAAATTATATTACAGTTCATATTTGAGGAAACCTGGCCAGAACCTGACAATATGTCATCGTTGGAAAACCAAAGCAACTTATGAATTGGTAGATTTCTTGGTATTGAACGAAATAATCAAGAGAACAGTAAAGTAAATATATATGGAGGCCAGGTTCGTTATGATCGAGAGTTAAGCCATAATGAATCTCTAAAAAAACTCTTCCAAATTGTGAAAAATTATTTTTGAGATGTAACATGGCGTACAATCGTAACCACAATAGCGGACATCTCTTAAGTACCAGGTGCTTTGATAAAGGCTTCGTGAACAATGTAATCTTCTCAACAGCAGGAGGAAGACGCTATTGTTAGATGATTCACTTTGCTGATGAGAAGACTGAAAAAGAGAGATGTTAGATAACTTCTCCCCGTTTATGTAACTGTAACTAAGTGGGTCTTGGATTGGAACCTGAAGATCCGACATCAGGACCAAGGTCTCATCCAGTTACTATGATGCATTCCACTAAAACATGAATGTATCTTTTCTAAGGAAAGAGTACAAGACCAGTTGGACATCTTTTTTAAAACACTTTTTGGTATCCCTTCAGTTTAGTGTGGAAAGTTTAGTGAATAAATTATGGAAATTTTCTTAATTCCAATTTATTATCTTTATTCCTGTGATTATTTTTCTTTTCTGGGTTCCTAACTGCTTCAGAAATTAAACATGAGGTGAGGATATTTTTTCTGTAAAAAACACATGCACATAAGCCCTTGCTTAGAGTTTCAGAAGATTCACAGGGCTCATGTAACTTACAAGGTTAAAGCGTCATCTTCCTTTCTGCTGTAGCAACACCTTTCTAGAAAATTAAATTTTGGTTAATTACCAGGTTGGGGGAATCCCCTTACCCTGTCCTGTAATTCACCAATTATTTATTAGATGTTACTTATTAAATAAGTAAAAGTCTAATTAGATAATTACTCTTGCTCTTTTCTAGATATAAAGAAAACTCATTGACTTGAGAAGGTGTTTATGGTAGAGGGAATATATTTGAATTAAATTGGATTATCTCATACGTCACTTGAAAAATTGACCTGAATTTCAATGATGCATTAGGAATTTTACTGTATACATCTGAGTCCAAGTAATTGCAAGTTCTCAAATTCTAAATGGGATTAAATGCATGACTTGAAGAAGCTTAAATTTGCTGGTGTCAGTCAGCCCTTCCTTAGTCTAGTCCTGTCTCCGCAAATTTTAAATTCATCCTGGCCCTCCTGAGGCTGTGATGCCAAACCCCAGAAATGAGGAGCTATCAGCTTAACAAGATACTGGTAATTTTCCTTCCTGCATCAAATAGGTTAGTTCCCAAAGGTTATAGTGCTTAGAGTATAATTGTTAAACCTGACATCTATGTGACTTTTCTAAATTGCTGCCATTTTGGTGTCCCTGTTGCTCCGTTCTAACACCAGTGAAATTTTCTACAGAATTGGGTAATAGTAATAGCTATTTATAGGATGATTAGTGAGGAATAACTGAGTTAAAGAATATGAAGACCCTAGAACAGGGTCTGGCATTATCAGAACGGTGGTGGTGGTTCTCGGCAGTATCAACGGTATTTTTACTGCCCTGGCTCGAGCTTAGTCAAGAATGTCATGTGGCCGGTTGTCGGCCACAGTTAATGATAGCCCATGATGTATTACAGCCAGTTTGAGAGGAAAAACTTAAATATAGTCATTAAACCGTTTTTGTGATATCTGCTATGTGCCAGGAACAGTGTTATTTGCTGGCTACTTCCCATGACATAAATACAGTCCAAGGAGCTGTGTTAAGAAAGTGAATGGAAATGTCACAAAGATAAGTCCAGAACTTAATGGCAAGGATGCCTAAAAACGTCTTTGGGGACCAGAGGGAATGGCATTTCCTTGTGCACCAAGGTTGAAGCAAGGGTCCTCCTCCCAAACGAGCTCCTTCCCTTTTAACTGACAGTACTTATTCTTCGCTCTGATCTCCGTCGAGGACAGAAAATCTTCTCCTCCAGGGTGCACCGTTTCATTTTGTCCCTTCCCTGGGCTTCCCCGGACAAGCACAGCGCCTCACTTGTTTAGGTCAGGGCAATCATTTCTCAGGCATGGTGAATGGTCACGCTGTGCTCTCCTTACCTTATTTATCACGGTTCTTATAAACAATTTCTTTAAAAAATTTCAATTGCAACTGGCACTCAATATTTTATTGGTTTCAGGAACAGCATAGTGGTTAGTCATTTATATACCTTACAAAGTGATCCCTCCATTAACTCTAGTGCCCACCTGACACCAAGCTTAGTTATTGCGGTGTTATTTACTGTATTCCCTATGCTGTGCTCTACCTCCCGTTTATCATGGCGCTTGACACGTCCTATGAGTTCCATACATTGATTCAGCCTAGTGGATTTGTTTGCTGTTTACGTTGTGTTGTGTACCGAGGTAAAAAGGTGAATATATAGCTGTTCTTGTCTTTGAGGAGTGTTCTAGTTTTGTGCAGAGGAGACAGCCCCTAAAGTAGGGCATCCCGATATGTCAGAGTTAGTTTGAGTTCACAGGGTGCCATGGCTCCCATCCATGTCCCAGCTTCCATCCACTGCCCCATTTCTCATGACAGCACCTCCCCCCGCCCACCCCACCCCCGCCCGCCATTATGTGAAAACCTGCTGTTCCTGACTCACAGTCTGTAGAAGTTGTACTCAGAGTTGTGTACTCTGAGTTTGTTCCAGTACTGGTAATGGGTTGTATTGAGTCATTTATTTACACTTTCTTGACCAGTTTATTTTTGACATATGACATGTATTTACTGATGGAGAAAACATATGCAGTTTGTGAGTGTGGTACAATAATATTTTCCTTTGCAAGCAGAAGTAAGAGAATCCTCATTTAAGTTTAATCAGCTGGGTCTAAAGTAGTACATTCTGCATCATCCCTCATGTGTGTAGATACATGTGTATGTATATATGTTGTGAAGGATAGGAAAGATATAGAAACATCTATACCATGTAGTATTGGGGCAAGAAAAACAAGTGAAATATTACTAATTTAGATCCCTTTTTACATGTTTACTGCCAGATTTTTTTAGATTTTATTTATTTATTTTTAGACAGAGGGGAAGGGAGGGAGAAAAAGAGGGAGAGAAACATCAGTGTGTGGCTGCCTCTCAAGCACCCCATGCTGGGGACCTGGCCCACAACCCAGGTGTGTGCCCTGACTGGGAAGCGAACCAGTGACCCTTTGGTTCTCAGGAAGGCACTCAATCCACTGAGCCACACCAGCCAGGGCAGATTTTTTTGTTTGGACTAAGCATCTATACCTTAATTTTTAATGCTTGCTATAAAGTAATTTTTTGTTCCATGTATTTTTTTAAATCAATCAATCTGTTTTCAGTCAATATTTTATATTGTGCTGGAATTACTTTCACTTCATTAATTTTGCATTTCTCATCTAGCTCTAGGATAATTTTTATTTTCTTATAGTTATTGTGCCTGCAGTTTTGGTTATTCCCACAAGTGTAGTGTGTCTCCTTAGGACTTTGTGGGACCACACATTAGAAGTTCCATGTTTGGATGCATAACACTAACGTAATAGCACACTATCCAATTTCTTACACAATGCTTTATCCAAAATATAACTCACTTAGTTTTCACCCACCTCTGAATGCTGCTTCTGGCATGATTTGCTGTCTTTGGTTCCTCTGTTGGCCTCTCCAGTGTTCTCCAGAATTCTCTCCATGGCCCTCTTTGATCCATCTTTTCCCTACATGTGCTTCACTGGTTATCTCATTCATTCTCACAAATATTAAATAACACAAATAAGCTATTGAAACTCCAATCTGTATCTCCAGTCTGGATTTTTTTTTTTTTTTGGCGTAGGGTGGGGGGATTTCCTAAAGAAATCACCAGGATTCCTCTCTGGTGCTACAAACCCTAACTGACTCCATAGAAATCCATCATTTGCCCCTCCTCTTTCTCATCCCCTTCAAGGTGGAGCATCTTTCCTCTAGAAAGAAACCAGATCACCAATGATGGTCTCTCCTCTTTACACATGAAGTCTTATCATTCAAGCTCCTGATGGACTCGCTCTCTTATATCTACCTCCTTGACACTGCTGTAATTGAAGCTTTTATCGTTCCTCACCTGCATGGTCCCAACTGTCCAGTCTTTAATCTCTGTCTCCTACTGTCCACATTGTCGCTACTGCCATCTTTCAAAGCACACAACCTTCACTGTGACTCATCCCCATCTTCTGCAGGATGCAGTTCACCCTCTTCGGCAGGACCTACAAAGCCTTCCACAATCTAGTTGAACAAACAGTCTTATCTCCTGGCTCAGGTTTCTTCACAACGCTCCCAGCAGGTCCTTCACTCTAGACCCTTCACCTTTCCCCAAAGAGTATCTGCCCTTTTTTCCTTTGGTACTTTGTTTATGTCGTATACTATGTTGTGTAGAATGTCCTCTTTCTTCCCTCTTCTCTGCTTAGAAAACTCTCATCTCCCATGCCCATCTTAGATCTCACCTGCTTGAGACGCCTTTCCCACCTTTCCTGTGCAGTCTGCCTTTACTACTAATACATAAATGTACCTTTTGAAAATCATCATTTTACATGGGGAGTAAAAGCTCTGAAATACAAACACACTTTCAAGTTAATAATGAGCTAATATTTATTGAACATTTATCATGTACCAGGTACTTTAGCAAGCACTTTAGACGCATTATCTCATTTTGGTCATGATTATAATTAAAATGGAGACACTAAATAAAATACTTAAAGACACAGCAATAAATTCCCAGAACATAGAAACACCCTGAATAATTTCTTTTAATTCCTTGGAAAACCACAGCCTGCAATTTCAATTTGATCCTCAGTAATCACAGACACATTAATCTCACTCTCTTTTCTTGCTTTAATTTCAGTTAGAGAGAAGTAAAGAAATATTTTATTTTTCTGGGGTACCAATTGATCATCAGGCATTCTTAGGGTATCAGTGTGCCCCATACACGCAGGGGACTGTGGCTAATAACAGGAAATTAGACGCAGAGAAACAGGACGCATTTACCCATCTTACTTGTTAACTATTTTAACCCCGTAAAAGAAGCAGCCTTAAATTAGTACTTTGCCATTTTCAGTCAGTCTAAAGTAGCAAGTTCGTTATTGTTCCCTTTGGAGTTGTAAACAATAACAAAGAAGAAACAAAGAGTTGCAAAAAATGTCTTCTCTCAAAGAATTGGAAACATTGAAGTGTTCTTACACCTCTGAGGCAAAAACGGTTTCACAGAGCTGGAAGTAAAACCCAGTGCAATTCATTCTCTGCATAAGATTGCACGACCAGTTACCAGTGGGTGAAGCTGGAACCCATGTTTTCTGTTTCCTATGCAACTCTTTCTTGACCACCGAGAATACCTTTGATTAGAATTTCTCCCTTTCCCTTTGATTTCCATATGCCATTTATTTCATTTATACCTTTTTGTAACAACATAATACCTTTTTTCCCTTCTACTTCAGATTTGTTTTGCTGGTTTCTCTGTACCCTCTTGCCTCTTGGTTCCTTTTTTTTGATTGATGAAATACTTTCTTTCTCCTGCAGAATTTTGTTACTTTCATTATTTCAATAATTTCAATCACTTATTTTTTTCTGTGTTCACTCAGAGAGTCCAAAAGGGGTTTAGAAATTTTAAGATGTTGAATATCAATTGTCCAAATCAAATAAGTCAAAAAAAAAAAAAACAACCACTCAAACCAGCATAATGAAAAATGTTGTTTAGCCAAGTATGTTCATCTTAGGTTTGAATTTGCTATGTTTTAGTGGCACAGCTCTTGCAGCTAAGTCCTGTGTGCTGCCATTTGGATGGTTTTCATTTTGCAAAATAGTAATCAATCTGAGAGTTCAATAGTCCTTCCGACAGAAATGTTTTTAAGACAGATTTACATAGGAGGGAAAATAATTATGACGTTATTGGTTAGTTATGCTTGCATTCACAACATAAAGCAGCCGATTACCACAAAATTGCTGTTTGTTCTCTGGCTATTTTTCCTTGGTTGTTTTTTCTTTTTTTTCAACTAGAGTGCAGTAGAGCACAACTGTGCCCAGGCTATGTGCTAATTTTAAGTTTTAAATGTACTGTTATCCTATGTATGCATTAAAAAAGACACATCTACTCAAATAAATTCCATTTCTTGTCTTGTCTAAATCATTTGTCAGATTCAAGTTCAAATAAGAGGGCACAGGCTGACCCCTCTGCCCTCTTGACTGAAGGAGTGTGAAGTGTTTCTGCGCACAAGAGCTGAGAAGTGGTAAGATTTCCTTCATCCTTCTCTTGCTTCCCAGTGGTGATCTTCTTTGACCGGCACCTGTGACCTGCACACGTGAGGTCGGAGACACAGCACAGAAACGTGGAGGGGAGAGAAGAATAAAGGGAGGCTTGGAAGAAACCTGTTATGAACTCAGGCACGTCAGCACTTTCATAACTACCACCAAACCGTTACAATACAATGGTTTGTTCAAGCTGCCCTTGAAAAAATAATGAAATCCATGAGAACTGTGGCATTTAAAAGTACCTCAGCTGCATACACATATGTGTCTGGTTATTTTGTTTGGCCCAAACAGGATTAAAGAGACCAAGGGAATGTTCCCTCATCCTATCCAAATTAGCCATTTTGCAGCAGAGTGTCACTTCTGATCACTGTTCTGGTTCAGTGTGTGCACAGAGCACGTAACTGCTGTCTGGGTGGAACGGGACAGTGCTTCCCCTCATTCCTGGCAGGAGGGGCAGCCAGAACACAGCATTCACGAGTAACTGGCCTTGGCCGACAACACGCTCAGTGTGAAAAGGAATCTAGGCAATGGGTTTAGTGAACATGAGGAAATGGCTCTAAAAAAGTGTCTCCTAGCTCTCCTTTGTAGTATGGGAATTTTATTTGGTTTCCTAGTCACTGGCCCTCAATAATGCCCTCTCCCCTCTCAATTCTCCATTCAAATCCATACTACGACTGCGCCAAAGAACAGCACTGATGCATCCAAAGAATCTCCTAAGAAAGTATTGTAGAATCTAACAAGATAAAGTAAATAGTGAACAATACATAGCAATTTAAGGGAACTTTCCCTACCACTCCAGTCCACATGGGTTTGGCCCTTCTTTGTCCTTTGT